>PVIW01010626.1:0-42983 GCA_004026585.1 Noctilio leporinus
AAAAAAAAAAAAAAAGAGGAAGGAAGAAAAGAATAAAGAATGGGTTTAGAAAGGCTGGGGAAGGGAGGAATACTTAGATTGAGGACTGGGAATGCGTTATAGCCACAGAGTGAGTAGACTTTAATTCGAGAATAGGGGGAGGGTCTTGGGTATTTAGGTGGATTGAGGTATGGGGGTGGATTAAGAATATGTGAGAAGTAACTTTTGCATAGGATATGTTGGCGATTAATAGTTCATATTGCTCTCGGTATAATTCAGGTGCTTGAGGTTGGGAGCAATCCCTTTCCTGATGCTGCCTCTTTTTCTTGGTCAGGACTTTACAGTCTATAGTCTATATTCTAGCCGGTCTTGGAGTGTGGCAGGGCCTCTGATTGTCACAGTAGGGCTGATTCTGAGTGTCCGCCCCCAGGTAGGCTGGGCCTTCCACAGCCTGGCTGGGTTTTAGGGCTGCCGGTGTTCTGGAACCCGCAGGGTGCCCCCTCCCACTCCTGGCAGAGGATCCTGCCCAGGAGGAGCACCCAGCACCCCTGCAGGGCAGCCCGCAACTTCGCTGGTCCCTGTGCCGACTGGCCCCACCCCCGCAGTTCCGGGAGCAGGCCGGGCCTGTCAGTCAACACTGTCAGAGGTCCGCCTACCCTGTCCCGCTGTTCCGGGGCTAGCAGCACTCCTCCAAGCCAACCAGCTCTCTGAGGAGTCCTTTAGGCAGCCTCTGTGATGAGCCCCTCCCAGGCGTGGGCGGTGCGCCTTTGTCTCTGGCAATGGCGGGTCAGTTACCCTGCTACTAGTTCGGGCTCGCCGGCTAGCCGTTTGGAGTTTCTGTGGAGCCTGGGAGCCTGTGTGGTTGCGTAGGGCTGGGCCTCCCCCCTTGAAGGGGCTTCTAGCTGCTATTTCCCCGGTGGCCCAGCAGCACTGTTTTCGGCCTCTCATCGCCCTGGCCAGTGCACTTCCCACTCCCCCGCTCTGGCTTCCCGCAGGACTCTTCTCCTCTGTCTTTAGCCCTGTGCGGAGCCTCCTCTCCCTGTTGCCAGAGTGATTCTCTCACACAGTCCCTCCCCTGCAAGAGTTCAATTCTGCATTCCCTACGGCATTTGCCCTCGCTGCCCGCACTTCACTGTTGAGACTTCCAGTTGCCAGGGAGCCCGGAGCTGGCCCCAGTCAAACGCGCCCCTCTGGGCAGAGCCACCCCTGCCCAGAGCCGACCTCGGCCTGCCGGCCAGTCGGTCAAGAATGCCTCACCTACTGTCCTGCTGGCCTCCTCTGCCTCTGGGCTGTGCTCTCCTGTGTCCAGATGCTGCCCGTTCCAATTCCTAGAGTCCTGAATACGTCTCACACTCCCTATCTTGTCCTCTAGCTGCTTTAGTACTCGAGAACACCATCAACACTGCTCTCTACTCTGTCGCCATCTTCCCTCTCCTATATGTCTATTCTTATGCCAGTACCAGACAGCTTTGATGACAGTAGCCTTATAGTATAGTTTGATGTCTGGTATTGTGATTCCTCCTACCTTGTTCTTCTTTCTCAAGATTGCTGCGGCTATTTGTGGGTGTTTTGGGCTCCATATAAGCTTTTGAAGTATTTTTTCTATTTCAGCGAAGTCTGTCATTGGTATTTTAATTGAGATTGCATTGAATCTATAGATTGCTTTGGGTAGTATGGACATTTTAATGATGTTAATTCTTCCCATCCATGAAAATGGTATAAGCTTCCACTTATTTGTATCTTCCTTCAATTCTTTCTTCAATGTTCTGTAGTTTTCTGAGTACAGATCTTTTACCTCCTTGCTAAGTTGATTTCCTAAGTACTTTGTTTTGCATTTTGCTATGGTAAATGGGGTTTCTATTCTAGCTTCTATCTCTGATGTTTCATTATGGGCATACAGAAATGCTTTCGATTTCTGAATATTGACTTTATATCCAGCTATTTTGCTAAATTTGCTTATTAAGTCAAGTAGGTGTTTGGTGGAGTCTATCAGATTTTGTATGTGCACTATCATATCATCTGCAAATAATGATAGTTTTACTTCCTCTTTTCCTATTTGGATACCTTTGATTCTTTCTTCTTCTCTGATAGCTATGGCTATAACTTCCAAAACAATGAACAGAAGTGGAGAAAGTGGACAGCTTTCTCTTGTTCCTGGTCTTAGGAGGAAAGCTTTTAGTTTTTGCCTGCTGAATATGATATTGGCTTCAGGTTTCTCACATATGGCCTTTATTATGGTGAGGTGTGTTCCCTCTATTCCCATTTTGCTGAGTGTTCTTATCAGAAATGGTTGCTGTACTTTATCAAATGTTTTTTTAGCATCTATTGATATGGACATATGGTTTTTGTCTTTCATTTTGTTGAAGTGCTATATTACATTTATTGATTTGCGAATGTGGTACCATCCTTGCATCCCTGGCCAATATTTTGTTGAGAATCTTAGCATCTATGGTTATCAGAGGTACTAGCCTATGGTTTTCTTCTTGGTTGTGTTTTGACCTGGTTTTGGGATTAGAATAATATTGGCCTCATAGAAAGTTTGGGAGTCTTCCCTCTTTTTGGCTTTTTTGGAATAGGTTGAGAAAGATAGGAGTTAGTTCTTCTCTAAATGTTTGGTAGAATTCACCTGTGTAGAATTCTAAGTGTTTGGTAGAATTCATCTGGTCCAGGGCTCTTATGCTTTGGGAGATTTTTTGATTACTTCTTCTATTTCACTAGTTGTTATTGGCCTATTCAGGATTTCTGTTTTTTTCTGCATTCAGTTTGGGTAGATTATACATTTCCAGAAATGTGTCCATTTCACCCACATTGTAATATTTCTCATCATATAGTTCTTTGTAGTAATTTCTTACAATACTTTGTATTTCTGCAGTATCAGTTGTGATTTCTCCTTTGTCTTTTCTGATTCTGTTTATTTGGGTTCTCTCTCTCTCCTTTTCTTGATGAGACTAATTAAAGGCTTGTCAATTTTGTTTATTTTTTCAAAGAACCAGCTCTTGGACTTCTTGATTCTTTGAATTGTAGGTTTGGTCTCTAAGTTATTTAATTCTGCTGTGACCTTGATGATTTCCTTCCTTCTACTTGTTCCGGGCTTTGTTTTTTGTTGCTCCTGTAGTTCTTGCAGCTTTATGGTTAGGTTGTTTGTATAAGCTTCTTCCATCTTTTTTAGGTAGGCCTATATTGCCATGAATTTCCCTCTGAGGACTGCCTTTGCCGTGTCCCATAGGTTTGGGGCTACCTAAAGCATCTTATTCAGTCTCCATGAGTTAGTGTTTTTGGTTTTTCTCTTTGAGATTGGTTTCTAGTTTCAAGCTATTGTGATCTGAGAAGATGCTTGTTATGATTTCAATTTTCCTGTATTTGTGGAGGCTTGTCTTGTGACTTACCATGTGGTCTATGTTTGAGAATGTTCCATGTTCATTTGAAAAGAATGTGTATTTTGCTTATTTAGGGTGAAAGGTCCATTTCCTCTAGAGTGTTGTTCAATGACACAATATCCTTGGTGTTCTTTGTTTGGAAGATCTGCCCATTATTGATAATGGGATATTGAAATCCCCTACTATTACTGTGTTGCTGTCTATATCCTTCTTGAAGTCCTCCAAGATTTTCCTTATATATTTGGGAGCTCCTACATTGGGTGCATATATGTTTACCAGGGTTATATCTGCCTGATGGATTGTTCCCATAAGTATTATGAAATATCCATCTTTGTTTCTTTTTATGGTCTTCATTGTAAAACCTATTTTGTCTGAAATAAGTATTGCTACTCCAGCCTTTTTTTCATGTCCATTTGCTTATTATATATTTTTCCATCCCTTCACTTTCAATCTGTGTTGATGTTTTGTTCTGAGGTAGGTCTCTTGAAGACAGCATATATGTGGATCATGTTTGCTTATCCATTCAGCTACCCTATGTCTTTTGATTGATGCATTTAATCCATTTACATTTAAGGTTATTATTGATTGGTACTTATTTATTGCCATTTTCCCCTTTTGTATCTGTGTTCCTCTCTTTCTCGCTCTGTTTCTTCATTTTTTTTTTTTTTTTTTTTAAACAGACCCATTAGCATTTCTTGCTATGCTGTTTTGGTAGAAATGTATTCTTTTAGTCTTCTTTTGTATGTGAAACTTCTTATTTCTCTTTCCATTTTGACTGAGAGGCTTGCTGGGTAGAGTATTCTTGGTTTCAGGCCTTTGTTTCCCACTACTTGGAATATTTTTTGCCATTCCCTTCTGGCTTGTATTGTTTCTGTTGAATAATCATTTGATTACCTCATTACCCTTGTATGTAATCTGCTGTTTCTCTCTTGATGCTTTTAGGATTCTCTCTTTGTCTTTAAATTTGCCATTTAATTATAATGTGTCTTGGAGTGGGTCTGTTTAGAATTATCCTCATTGGGACCCTCTATGCTTCCTACACTTGAGTAACATTTTCATACATCATGTTAGGGAAATTTTCTATCATTACTTTTTTGAACAGGTTTTCCTTTCTTTGTTTCCCTTCTCCTTCTGGTACCCTTATTATACAGATAATATTGCATTTCACGTTGTCCTTCAGCTCTCTTAAAACCTCTTCATTCTTGTTCAGCCTTTTTTCATTCTCTTGCAATGTCTGAAATATTTGTCTATGTTGTCTTCCAGGTCACTGATCCGATCCTCTGCTTCGTCTAGCCTACAGTTGATTTCTTCTGCTGTATTCTTCAATTCAGAAATTGTATTCTTCATTTCCTCTTGGCTATTACTGATAGCTTCCAAATCCTTTTCAATGCTGGTGTAGCTCTCAATAAGTTCCTTGTAGCTTCCCTGGAGTTTTTGTAATTCCCCTGGAGTTGTTTATAGTTTTCTTCGAGCTGGCTAAGCTCATTGAGCTTCTCAATCATCATTATTTTGAATTACATATCTGATAATTTGCTTGCCTCTGTTTTATTTAGTCATCTTTCTGGGGATTCCTCCTTTCCTCTTGGTGATGGACTGATTATTTTCCCCCCATTTTGGGTGTCTGTTGTTGCTTGTTTTTTGGGGGGGATTAATCTGCTTTGATTCCTTGCCTTTGTGTAGTGCCCTTCTGTATTAGGAGATTTGTGGTGTTCAGTGTTGCAGTCTCCTAGATTTCTTCAACTTGTTGCTCTTGTAGTGCACTTTATGGCATTCACTTGGGCTGTTTGGTTGTATTTTGGATTTGTTGTATGTGTTGCTTTTTTCCCTCCAGTTGGCTGATTGAGAGGCACTCCTTCTATCCCATCTCATACATTGTTTTTGAGCTGCCCCTAAAATAGAACCACCAGTTTGGGCAAGATAACTAGATCTTCAGAGATATCTTTCTCCTTTAATCCCCCTTTTGACTGTCTATGAACCTAGCTAAATACCCATACTCTCCAAAGTAACCCCCACTTTTAATCACACACTCAGCTGCAACTGAGCCAGTCTTAATAGGGATGTAGATATTATAAGACTGTTGTAAGAGGGTAAAAATGATTAAGTTGACTAAAGTATAGATAATTTTGAAGAGTGCAAAAGAGTAGCAAAGATAGTGGGGATGCAGGAGAGAAAGCCAACTTATCTCTTATATAGAAATGGGGAAGGGGAAAATCAGAATACCTCAAGTGGGAGTGAATAGTATAAGCCTATACACACACACACACACATACACACACACACACACACACACACACACACATATATACTGTGTGTGTGTGTATATATATACATATATATATATAGTATAAACCTATATAGATATAGATATAGTTGCTGCATCTACCTTCCTGTCCACCCTCAGTGAGCACTGATTGGTCCAGGTCAAGCCAGGAACCTGCGTGCTTTCAGCAGAAAAAAAGAATATGTAGTGACTAGTAGTGCACCCACAAAAACAAAAATCTTTACGTAGCTGGGGAGGGGAGGAATACTTAGATTGAGGACTGGGAGTGAGTTGTAGCCGGGGAGTGAGTGATTTTAAAACAAGAGTAGGAGGAGGGTCTTGGGTAATTAGGTGGATTGAGATAAGGGAGGAGTAAAAATATGCAAACTGGGCCCTGGCTGGTAGCACAGGTGCTGGCCTGTGAACCCAATGGTTGCAGGTTCTATTCCCCAGCCAGGGCAGATAACAAGGTTGCAAACCAGGTCTCCAGTCAAGTCTGTGGCTGGAGGCAGGTGAAAAGCAACCATACATCGATGTCTCTCTCCCTCTCTGCCTCTCTCCCTTCCCCTCTTTCTAAAAATAATGAAATAAAATCTTTAAAAAATATGCAAATTGGGATACACAATGATATAAATAGTATTTACTTAAAATGCACTAATTGTGAGGGTTGGAAGTAACTTTTGAAAAGGAAATGTTAGGGATTAATAGTTCATGTAGCTCTTGGTGTAACTCAGGTGCTTGAGATTAGCAGCAATCCATTTCCTCTTTTTCTTGTTCAAGTCTCTGCAGTCTACAGTCAGGCTGTGTGGCCTTCAAGTGGCAGGGCCTATGGCTGTCATAGTCAGGGCTGATTCTGAGTGCCACACCCCCAGTAGGCTGAGCCTCCAGTAGCCTAGCTAGGTTTCTGCACTGCTGGCATTTTGGGGCCCTCCCTTCTCTATGTGTGAAGAACTGCAGGGTGCTTATGTGGTGTGGATGGGTACTCCTCCTCCCTCTCCAGCTCCTCCAGTAGGATTCCGCCTGAGATGGTCACCTGGATCCAAGGTGGGGGGTGGGGTGGCCTACAACTTTGTTTGCTCCTGTGATGACTAGCCCTCCTCTTGCTCTTTGAGGAGGTAGCCCCTGTCTGCAAAGAGCTCCTGGCTCCTCAGGGGGTCCACAGCATCTCTTGCTGGTGATGGCTAGCCCTCAGCCATCCAGCTCTTTAAGGATATTATTACCACTGCCTCTGCAATGCAAGCCTGGCTCCCCAGGGGACCCTCAGTGTAGTTTGCCAATGATGGCTAGCCCTCCCCGTTCAGCTCTTTGTAGAGGTTTTCACTGCATTTGATGGGCCTCTGGGTTCTATTGGGAGCCTAGTAGTGACAGCACCGGTGATGGCTAGCCCTCCCCCTCCAGCTCTCCAGGGAGGTTTATGCTGCCTGCAATGGGGATTTGGCTCTATAGGGGAGCCCGAGCTGTGTGCTAGCAATGGCAACCCCTCCCTCTCCAGCTCTTCTAGGAGGTTTTTGTGGCCTGCAATGGGAGTGCCAGTTGCACCAGCAGCAAGTTCCCAGAACACAGTTTTGAGCTGCAGTTGCTGTGGGAGCCTGTGTGATGGTGTGGGTACAAGGGTTTGGGCCTCCCTTCTTGCTGGGGCTCTGTGCTGTCCTCTCCCTGGGTGGCATAGTGGCACAATTTTTGACCCTCTCACTGCCCCAGCGGATGTACTTCTCTGCTCTCCTGATTCTGCTCCCCTTGGGTCTCTCTTCCTCAGTCTCTCACCCCAGGAGGCGCTTCCTCTCTCTCAGCCTCCAGAGCACAGCTCTCACACTGTCTCTCCCCTGTAGGAGTTCAATTCCTCAATCTCCCAGAGTTTGTGCTCAATGTCCACAATTCAGTGCTTAGATTTCTATTCACATGGGAGCCTGAAGCTGTCTTCAGTCAGAGCCGCCCCTCTGGGCAGAGCCACCACTGCCCAGAGCTGCCCTTGGCCCACCAGCCAGTTCAGAACTGTTTCACCTGCTCTCCTGTAGGTCTCTGCAGTCTCTGGACTGTGCACCCCTGAGTCCAGAACTTACTGTTCCAGTTTGCAGGGACCTACAGATGTCTTGTGCTCCCTACCCTATCCTCCAGCTGCTCTGGCACTGGAGAACACTGTCAGCACTGCCATCTACTCTGTTGCTATCTTTCTCTCCCCTATTATTTTTATTACTGCTTCAGTTTCATTATTTGTAAACTGTATATTCAGAATCTCTGATTCTTTCTGATTTACTTTTGGAAGATTGTATGTTTCTAGAATTCATCCATTTCATCCAGATTGTCCTGTTATTGGCATATAATTGTTCATAACACTTTCTTACAATCTTTTGTATTTCTTTGGTGTTAGTTGTTATTTCTCCTCTTTCATTTATGATTTTATTTATTTAGGTCTTTTTTTCTTTTTCTTGATGAGTCTGGTTAAAGGTTTGCCAATCTTGTTTATCTTTTGAAAGAATCAGCTCTTGATTTCATTTATTCTTTTGCATCATTTTTAGAATATATTTATATTATAATTTATTTCTAGTTTCACAGCATTGTGGTCAGAGAAGATGCTTGATATTATTTTAATCTTAAATTTATTGAGTTGTTTTTTGTCCTAGCATGTGATCTATCCTAGAAAATGTACAATGTGCACTTGAAAAGTATGTATATTCTGCTGCTTTGGTGTGAAATGCTCTAAAGGTATCAATTAAATCCATTTGATCTAGTGGGTCATGTAAGGCTGCTGTCTCCCTTTTGATTTTCTGCCTGGAAGATCTATCCATCGATGTCAATGTGGTGTTAAAATCCCCAACTATGACTGATTTCTGTCCATCTCTCCTTTTAAGTCCATCAAGATTCACTTAACAAGTTTAGGAGCTCCCATGTTGGGTGTGTAAATGTTTACTAGGGTTATATCCTCTTGTTGGATTGTTCCCTTTATCATTATGTAGTATTCTTCTTTGTCTCTTACTATAGCTTTGGTTTTCAAGTCTATTTTGTTGAATATAAGTACTATTATCCCAGCTTTTTTTCTTTTCCATTTGCATGAAATATCTTATATATCTTTTTCCAACCCATTTACTTTCAGTCTATGTGTATCTTTCCATCTGAGATGGGTCTCTTGGAGGTGACATACTTGCATATTTGAGTCTGGTTTTCTTATCCATTCAGCATTTTTGTAGGAGCATTTAAGCCATTTACTTTTAAGGTGATTATTGATAGATGCATATGTAGTGCCATTTTATTATTAGACTATTTCCTCTGATTTTATTTTATTTTTTTACTGTTCTCTTTTTCTTCTTCTTTTCCTTAAAACATGCCTTTTAATATTTGTTGCAGTACCAGTTTGTTGTTAATACACTCCTTTAGCCTTTTCTTGTCTGGGAAGCTCCTTATTTCTTTTTCAACCTTTAAACATTTTTTAAAGGTTTTATTCATTATTTTTAGAGGGAGGGGAAGGGAGAAAGGCAGAGAGGGAGAGAGATATCAAGATATGGTTACTTTTCACTTGCCTTCAGCTACAGACCTGGCTGGAGACCTGGCTTGCAACATGGTTATGTGCCCTGGCTGAGAATTGACCCAGTGACTTTTGGGTTCACAGGCTGGCACCTTATCCACTGAGCCACCAGCCAAGGCCTCTTCTTCAACTTTAAATAGCCTTGCTGAGTAAAGTAGCCTTGGTTGTAGGTTCTTGCTTTTTATCACCTTGAATATTTCATGCCACTATCTTCTGGCCTGAAATGTCTCTGTTGAGTAATCAGATGCCAGTCTAATTGGTGCTCCCTTAGGTAACTCCCTATTTTTCTGTTGTGGCTTTTAGGATTGTCATTTTATTTAATAATGTGTCTCAGTGTATGCCTCTTTGGGTGAACTTGTTTGGGACTCTCTGAGCTTCCTGGACTTGTGTGACTTTTTTCTTTACCAGGTTAGGGAAGTTTTTGGTCATTATTCCTTTGAATAGGCTCTTGACCCTTTGCTTGCTTTCTTCTCCATCTGTTATTCCCGTGATGCTGATGTTGTTATGCTTCATGTTGTCCAATGTTTCTTAAGTTCTCATATTTTACATTTTTTCCCTTTTGTTACTTTGCTTGAGTGCTTTTTTTCTACCACATGTTCTAGAACACTGATTCTATCTTCTGCTTCATCTAACCTACTGCTTATTCCTTCCTGTATATTTATTTCAGATATTGTTTCTTTATTTCTTACTGGTCTTTTTTTATGTGTCTATGTCTTTTTTCATGATATTGGGTATCCTTATAATCATTACTTTAAACTCTATATGATAAATTGCTTGCTTCCATTTTATGTAGTTCTGAAAGGTTCACTTGTGCTTTCATTTGGGGTATGTTTCTTCATCTTCCCATTTTGGCTACTTTGTATTTTCTACCTTAGTTATTAAACTAATTTGCTGTTAAATTAATAAGTTGTTAATATAATCATTCTGTAATCAGTAGCCTGGTTTAAGTACCATAGGGAGGAGCATAGTAATTCCTGCAGGCAGGGCTATTGCTTCCCCTCAGTCTGATGCCATTCAGTGAGGAGTGCTTTGCTTGAGAGTAATGGCTTCTAAAGTACGGGGAATGACTTAGCACAAGGATCCTGGCATCTGTTCCTTCAGTTTTCTCCCCAGAGCCACCAGCCCCAGAATCTCCTCAAGTGTCTCTTGTCTACTCTGCCCCTCCTTTGCTAGCACCCAGGGTAAATGGCTACAAATAAAATTTTGCTCATCAGATCTTTAAGAGGCTCTCTGTATCTCCAACCATCTCTCCCTGATGGACAGAAACTCTGCTACTTTTCACAGCTGGATGTTATCTGGGTTCCTTTCTGGTACTAGTGCTGTAGGCTGGGGATCCCAGCTTGGGGTTTAGACCCCACACTTCTCAGGGGGAAACTCCTGGTTGCTGAAATGTTCCTCCGGTACTTCAGCTGCTGCTACTGCCTGCAACAGCCCAGTTATCCCTCTTGTGTCTCTTCCACATACCCTACCAGGAATGATGTGGTGAATGGTTTATTCTGTCTGTCTGTGGTTATAAGGCTTTTCTCCAGCTAATGTTCAGTTGGTTATTTAGGTGATTTCTCTACAATTTAGTTTTAATTCCAGATTGGTCCTGAGAGGAGGTTAGTGAAGCTTCTATTTACTCTGCCATCTTGGATCCCTCACCAAAGATTTTAAAAAGCAGTGCTGGCTTTTATTTTGAAAATTCATCCTTGCACTTTGTAACCCCATCTCCTTTTACCCCTACTCAGAGATAACCATTATCCTGAATTTTGAGTTTAGCATAATCTTGCTTTTATTTAGAGTACCACAAGTTTGTGTAACTAAACAGTAAAAGTCATATAAATACAACCACAGCATAACCTAAAAAAATGGAGGTTCAGCTGCCTGTCACCACAAAAGCCAAAAGTGTGAGACAGATGCTGGTGCAAAAAGAAAGAGGTTTTATTCAGGTGTTGCTCTACTTGGGAGAACAGTGGACTTCCACCTCGAAGACCATCTCATCTTTCTGCAATGGAAAAAATTCAACCATGTCCTCAGCAAGGTCAAGGCAAAAGCAAGCATCCAGAGTTCCTGTTTCATTTTAAAGCATAGTCCTTTGCAGCCTGCAGGTAGCTGCTAAGCAATCTTAATCCCCATCCAGGTAGCTTAGACTCTTCCTGGCTGGTGTACATTTAAGGGTCCTTCCTGGAACCTGCATGTGAATCCCACATGTCTATTGGCCATGTGGCTGCTAACGTCACTTGGTCTCATGCTCCTAGCTCAAAAAGCTTGCAAACACATAAGCTAGTACACCAGATGAGCAAGAAAAAGAGAATCTACTATGAAGAGGCCATGAAGCTAAGGCCTCATGGCCATCAGCAGAACAGGTGTGTGCACCATGTGAGTGCAGGTCAAGAGTAGGCACACTTCTTTGTTCCCTTGGGATTATATTTGCTTGGGTTTGGGACTATTTCTTATAATGAGCCATCAATTTCCCAAACTTTGTTGCTCTTCAAGCTGGTCCACCTCCCAACCAATCCCTTCTTTCTCCAGACTAGACTGACAGGCCAGTTTGGTCAGGCACCTTCCTTGTGCCATTTTGACTTCTATAAATCATAAGCCTGCTTGCCCCCTGGTGTCATCCCAAATATGGTGGGAGTAGAATTAAAGGGCATTTTTTTCTCTATCCAATTATCATATTAGCTTTTTGAGCACTCAATGTAAGAAACTTCGTTTGCTGCCATCTTGGCTGATGAGGAAGATTCCCCATCATTCTGACTAACTTCTTTACGGTAACAATAGTGCACATATTTTTTTTCTGTAACTGGCTTATATTGCTCAACATTGTGCTACTGTGGTTAACTCATTTTTATACTGTATAGCAATTAACTAGTGATGGAAATCTGAGTTGCTTTTAGTTTCTTGCTATCAAAAATGGTGCTGCTCTAAACATTCTTATAGGTGTTTTTGGTGTAAAAATGCAAGAATTTCTTTAGGTCATGGTTGGCAAACTTCTTCTGAGTTAAAAAGTATATATATTTTTGAGGACTTCATGGTCTCTCTCTGTGCTATTCAACTCTACTCATATATTGTGAAAACAGCCATAAATAAGGCATAAACAAATGGACATGTTAGTATATTTTACTTAATAAAATTTTACTTAATAAAAAGGCAGGAGTTGGGCTGGATTTGGCCCTCATGGCATAGTTTGCCGATCTCTGCTCCAGGTTATTAACTAGATGTCACTGCTGAGTCATGTTTAGTATATATGTACTTTTAACCTGATTAAATAATGCCAAGTTGTTTTCCAAAGTGATTATTTCAATTTAAACTCCCACCAGTTTTTTAAGATTTTCAGGTACTTCCATCTTTAACAAGAACTGAAAAGATCAGATACTTCTCTTTTGGCTAATTTGAAGGGAATGAAATGACACCTAACTGTGATTTTAAAATGCATTCCTTTGATTACTAATGAGATCGAACATCTTTTCCTATATTTTCTCTTCTGTGAATTATTTATTGAAATGCTCTCTCCATTTTCCATTTGATTATTCATCTTATTTTTATCATTTTGAAGTGGTTATTTATATATTATACATTTGAACTCTTCCACTTACAGTTTTAAAAATATTTTTTTCTTATCTTGTGGCTTGTCGTTTCATTTTCCTTATAATAAATTTTGAGACATGAAATATTATAATTTTTAAAAAAGATTTTATTCATTATTTTCAGAGAGAAGGGCAGGGAAGAAGGAAGAAAGGGAGAGAAGCATCAATGGTTGCCTTTCACCTGCTTTCAGCCAGGGACCTGGCTAGAGACTTGGCTTACAACCTGGTTATGTGCCCTGACTGGGGAATCAAATCAGTGACCTTTGGATTCACAGGCTAGTGCAAATCCACTGAACCACACCAGCCAGGGCAGGAAAGATTATAATTTTAATATATAAAGTTTACTAATCATAAAAGATAGGTTTTTATTATTGTGGATAAACTCTGTTTAATCTGACATTATTACAAATTTTCTTTTAATTATAATTTATATAGATTATCTTTATGTTTTTATTTTCACACTTAGTATCTTCCAAATGCAGAGTTGGATTTTGATATTTTTAGCCAATCTTACAATATTTCTTACTTTCTTGGATCATTCAGTGTGTTTTACATTGACTATAGATACTTAAATATATGGATATTTATGCTTTTTTCTATCTGTTCTAAGTATAGTTCTCTGTTTTTTAAAAAATAGATTTTTCTCAATCCATTGTTTTTTCTCTACTATCTTGAATAATACTAGGTGAGACAAAACTAAGTTTACAGTTGATTGTGTGCAAAATAATACAATAATAAATAAATAATCATATAAGAATAACCTGTGTTTCACTTAATCACAATTGTAAATCCACTTTTCCCCCACCCTATACACACCCATTTTTGTTCTTTTAGGTTTGCTCTAAAATTACAACATGTATCCATAATAAGATTTGATTCCATCAATAGGTCACTTTCACATCAGGTCTATAGCAAGTACTGTGTTACTCTTCCCGTCTTACCTAAAAATATCAGACAAAATATTCATAACAATACCTTTGAGACATGGTATAACAGGCAGTGAAGAATAATGGTCTTTAAGAAAAGAATGAGTTGAACCTTCTAAGTGCACTAGATTATAGCTAGAGACAGTTTGCATGTCACATCATGCAGTTGGGGGAATCCAGGAAGATCCCAGTATCTTGCTGAGTCGAAGAGATGAAGTTTGGAAAATAAAAGCAACTAAAATTTTTGGGGGGGGGGGCAGAGGGGGTGAAGACACAGAGACAGAGGGAGAGAGAGGGGGACAGAGGGGGAGAGATGCAGAGGCAGTTTTTGGCTGTGTACTAATCTGTAAATATCTCCAAGAAAACTACTGAGCTTGGGAAAAGGATTCTTTGAAAGAAGTAAGAAGAATAATCTTTAGAGCTCACTGAAAGTCAGAAGTAGTTTGTTTTCACCAGCCAGAATGGAAAAACCTCCTATCACACAGGCAATTAAGTAAAGTTCTCAGGAGTGTTTTTGTCAGCAGTGAGACCAAATGAAATCTAGACTAAAGGCTTCTCTGCAAACAAAGTGTAAAAGCAATGCTCACCATGATAAAATTGATTCCAAGTATCTTAAGTGGATTCTAGAACAAAGGCCAAAATCATTTAAAAGAATAATAAGAAATTCATTCATTCATGTAAAAATTCACAGTCTAGTTAGCCAATAAGAAATTACCAAGAAACAGGAAAATATGACTGATAACTAAGAGGGCATGTGAATAAAAACATTCTCATCTAATATATAGATGATAGATTTTGTAGATAATAACATTAAGACAACTATTATAAATATACATCACATGTTAAAGAAGGTAGGGGAAATTGTAAGCATAAGCAAAAACATCCAAATCAAGATTTCAGAGATTAAAAATATAATATATGAAAGTTAGAAGTTAATGGGTGAGATTAACAACAGATTAAACACTATAAAAGAAATGATTGATGAACTTATAGTATTAGAAACTATGCATAATAAAAGTTTTTAAAAACTAGGGAAAAAATGAAAAGAGCATCAGAAAGCTGTATGACCATATCAAGTGCCTGTACCTATATGTAATTGGTATAGTGGTGAGAAGAAAAAATGGATGATATAAATTTTTTCTTGAAGAAATTATCTTAAAGCAGAAGAAGTACGAGGAAAATCAATACACATTATGATCAACTCTCTTAAAAGAATAACTTTCAGACTTAGAAGTAGACAAAGAAAAAGGACAGATTATATACAGAGGAACAAAGATAAGAATGAATAGCAGATTTCTTGTTGGAAATGCACTGAACAACAGAAGAGAGTGGAGCAGCACCTTTAGAGTACTGAAAAGAAAATAAAGCTGTAAAGTTAAAATTCTATATCCAGCAAAACTATCTCCAAAATGTAAGGCTAAAGACTTTTTTTAGACATACAAAAGCTAAAAGAATTCATTGCCAGTAAACCAGTGCTATAAAAAGTTCTAAAGGCACATCTTTAGGTAAAAAGAAAATGATACTAGGTGGAAATGTAAATATACTTAAAAAAATAAAGAACACTGTAATTGGTAAACATGTGGTAAATAAAAACATATAAAAGGCATTTTCATTGTTATTTTAATTCTCTATAAGCTTAATTAAGGCAGGGAGCACATTTCTTTTGATTAATGTACTTAGTACCTGCTAGGCATTGCATAAATATTTTTGAATGACTTAAGTACTTGTGTAAGTAAATATATCTATGCAAACTATAATGTAAATTGTACTATCAAATAAAAGTACAAAATATATAAAGGAAGAGGGAACCAACTATGATATTCAAATCTATGAAGAAGAGATATTTAAGCTGAGATCTAAAGAGTGACAAGGCTGGTGAGGTACCACTGGGCAGGCATGCAGTCAAAGGAACTTGTGCAGAAAAAATCTTGGCACTTGTCAGTAGTCCAGAAGAGGTGAAAAGAACTGGAGGTCAGTTAGCAAAAGGGAGAATCATGAGGGAGGAGTTTGAAAACTACACAGGGAAACTTCTTAAGTAGGGAACAGTTATAGGCTGAATTGTGTGTGCCCCACCACCTACAGTTCATATATTGAAGTCTTAACCCTCAGTGCCTCAGAATATGACTATATTTGGAGATAAGGCCTTAAAAGGGTAATTAAGATAAAGTGAGATGGCCTTGGCTGGGTGGCATAGTTGGTTGTAGCATCATCTTACACATCAAAGAAGATTGTGGGTTCAATCCTAATCAGGGCATGTATGGTAGGCAATCAAGTAATGTTTCCCTCCCTTATCTGTCTATGTTTCTGTCTCTTTCTCTCAAATCAATAAACAGATGTGACTGCTAAGGGTTCCCTGGAAAGGCAGAGGGTAGGGCCACTGGCCCTTCAAACCTAATGGGAAATACTGAAGCAGGCAAGATCTTTATTTAAAAAATGTGCTGAGATCCAAGATGGAGGTACGGATAGACACACTGTGTCTTCCTCCACAACCAAAAGCATTACATCTACTTCAAAACTAGAGACAACCAGACATTCCAGAATATTGAGCTGTATGGAAGTCCAACAAACAAAAGATAGAAAGAAGAAATACTCATCCAGACATCACAATGTGGTAAAACAAGTTGC
Organism: Noctilio leporinus; assembly: GCA_004026585.1. Taxonomy (NCBI): domain Eukaryota; kingdom Metazoa; phylum Chordata; class Mammalia; order Chiroptera; family Noctilionidae; genus Noctilio; species Noctilio leporinus. The sequence continues at coordinate 16,257 of PVIW01010626.1, forward strand.
CCTACATAAATGAATACCCCAGGCTCTGCCCCTTACAACATAATTAGTGGGACAGCTCTACCTAAGAAACAGAGGCACACAGGAACCTGTCAAGATGAGGAGACAGAGAAATATGGCTCAAAAATGGAAGCAAATCAAGGCCCCAGTGGCCAAACTAAGTGACAAAGAAGTAGCCAACCTAACAGCTGAACAGACTGCCTGCCTCACAGATGCACAGTTTAAAAGGCTGGTAATAAAGATGCTCACAGATTTGACAGATGTGTTTAAGAATGGTGAACACAGAAGGGAAGAAATGAAGGCTAGGCCAAGTGACAAAGGAAAATAAAACCAGTGGCACATAAAACCAGTGGTGAAGGGAAGGAAATGAGGTTCAACTCAGTGATATGGAACATAAGGAAGAAATAGTCAACCAGCATAAAACATGGAAACAAGAATTGAAAAAAATGAGTAGGTCTTAGGAATCTCTTAGACAAGTTTAAGCAAATCATGCCAAATCCAAATCATAGGAGTGCCAGAAGGAGAAAAGGAAGAACAAGAAATTGGAAACTTAGTTCAAAAAATAATGAAGGAAAACATCCCAAATTTGGTGAAGGAAATAGACATACAAGTCCAGGAAGCACAGAGTCCCAAACAAGCTAGATCCAAATCAGACCACTCCAAGATACATCATAATAAAATGCCAAAGAATAGCTCTGGCTCATGGTACAGTGGATAGGGCGCTGGCCCGCATAACCCAAAGGTCGCTGGTTCGATTCCCAGCCAGGGCACATAACCAGGTTGCAAGCCAGGTCTCCAATCAGGTCTGTAGCTGGAGGCAGGTGAAAGGCAACCATACATTGATGTCTCTCTCCCTCTCTGCCTCTCTCCTTTCCTCTCTTTCTACAAATAATAAATAAAATATTTTTTTAATGCCAAAGATTAAAGATAAAGAACCTTAAAAGCAGCAAGAGAAAAGAAGAGAGTTACATACAGAAGGGTTCTTATAAGACAATCAGCTGATTTCTCAAAAGATACTTTGCAGGCAAGAAGGGACTGGGAAGAAGTAGTCAAAGTGAAGAAGAGCATGGACCTACAACCAAGGTTACTCTATCCAGCAAAGCTATTGTTCTGAATGGAAGGGCTGACAAAGTGCTTTCCAGAGGAGGTAAAGGTGAAGGTGTTCATCAGCATCAAGCCATTATTATATGAAATGTTAAAGGGACTTATTTAAGAAAAAGGGGGTCAAAATTATTAACATTAAAAAGACAACAAACACAACTATCAACAACAGAACCTAAAAGTAAAAATGAAAACAAAAACAAACTAAGCAAACAACCAGAATAGCACCAGAATCACAGGTATGAGGATCATTGGGAGGGTTATTAGCTGAGAGAGGGAAGGAGGTGAAATGGGAAAATGGTACAGGAATGAGGAAACATAATTGGTTGATACAAGATAGCAGGGAGAAGTTAAGAATAATAGAGGAAAGGGTGAAACCAGAGTCCTTATATTCACAATCCATGGATATGAACTAAATGGGAGTGGGACTACAGGAGAGAGTGGGGGGCTTGGGTGGAGGGAAGCAAAGGGAAAAGAATTCGGGACAGCTTTAATGGAATAATTACTAAAATATACTAAAAATCAATAAAGATATTATTGGGTGAGGATTAAAAATAAGATAAAGTAAGATTATACAGATGGGTCCTAATCCAATATGACCAGTGTCCTTATAAGAAGAGAAGATTAGGGTACAGACACACACACAGCCATCTATAAGCCAAGAAGAGGAGCCTTGGAAGAAAACATCCCTTTGATTTTGACACTTTGATTTTGGACTTCTGGACGCCTGAATTGTGAGAAAATAAAATTTTGTTGTATAAGCCATTTAATGTATAGTACTTTGTGATAGCAACACTGATAAACTAATAAAAGGGCCTCTTATGCCCTGTTAAAGTAATTTCATGAAATGTAGTTAGCAAAGTTACCAGTTTAGCTTGATAGCTAAATTCCAGTTGATATCTGTGAGCTAACTTCATCTGCAGCATTGGCTTGCTCTTATATTTAAAAAGAAATCCTAGTGTTGCACCTATCCAGCCTTTTTTTGGAGGAAATGGGCTGGGTGGTCTTTTAAATTTCAGATTTCTTTCAAATGTAATGTTAGATGATTCTACTGCTTTAAAAAAATTTTTTTTAGATCTTTACCTGAAGATATGTTCATTTGGGAGAGAGAGAAAGAGCGAGCAAGAGAGAGAGAAAGGGAAACATTGATCAGTTGCCTCCTGCACATGCCCTGACTGGAACTGAACCCACAACCATATTGGTGTGTGGAAAGATGCTCCAATCAAAACCTGGCCAGAGCCTTGGCTGGTGGCAGAGTGGATAAGGCACCTGCCTGCAAACCTGAAGGTCGCTGGTTCGATTCCCAGCCAGGGCACATAACCAGGTTGCAAGCCAGGTCTCCAGCCAGCTCTGTGGCTGGAGGCAGGTGAAAGGCAACCACACATTGATGTCTCTCTCCCTCTCTGCCTCTCTCCCTCCCCCCTCTCTAAAAATAATAAATAAAAATCTTTAAAAAAACCTGGCCAGGGCAGGATTCTGTTGGTTTAAAAAAACATCTCATCCAAAAACATGTTTATTGATTTAAAGAAAAGGTAAGGAGGGAGAGAGAGGGAAAGAAACACTAATGTGAGAGAGACATAGATTGGTTACCTCTTGTTCATGCCCTGGGGACTGAACCCATGGTCTAGGCATGTGCCTAACAGGAATCAAACATGACCTTTTGGTTTATGGGACAGTGTTCCAACCAATTGAGCCACACCAGCCAGGGCTCTGCTGCTTTTTAATCTATTCTGTTTATTGTGCTCAATGTGAAGGCTATGGGATACTTGTAATTGCAAATACTAACCTTAAGATATTATATATATATATATATATATATATATATATATATATATATATACACATATATATACACACACACACACACACACAATTATAGACAAATGCTATTGTATGTGTTTAGCTGTTGCAAAACTAAGATTTCTTAACATCCGAGTCACTACATTGCATTATTAAATAGTCCTTTTCAATGCATGCTTAGTCTGCTGTTTAGTAAGATGTAATTGTGCCCGTAGTGGAAGATGTGTTGGAAATACTCATAGCAGGATAAACTTAAAGTAATTCATGTTGAATGGAGTTACATTATTCAAACTGCAAACATGGTGAAGAATTTGTTACAGTGTTCCTTAACAAGCTAGATGTCTCATTTGGAAGGACATGATCATGCTTTGCCATTGATCATGAAGTCTGCCTTTCATATCAGTAATTGAGTAAATGAGATAGCAAAAGATGTCTTAGATTAATTTTTCAGAATAGCATCAGAAACTTTGAAATGCAGTGGAAATAATTTGTTCTGGCTATAACAAGAAAAAACAAAATATCATGGGTTTTATTTTGGTATATGGTTTCTAGCTAGTTACTCAGCAAGTAGTAGATATTCAGTATAGAATCAAAGGACAAAGTTAAGTAAAGGTAAACAGCCTAGTTTTGGAGGGTTCGGAAGAGTGGATTTAGAAGAAGAATGCAATATAGCTATAAGGTCAAGATTTACATATCTCAAAACATATTCTACTCACAATAAAAACCGAAACCAAAGCTATCTAGCACAAGGACCTTAGCAAGAGTTGTGAGGAAGTTATAAGAATCAAATGAAAAAGAAAAGTATATAAGGGAGGATTTTAGATGGGTAACAATGCAATTATAATAGATATACTAGTAATATATTGCTGGTGGTTTCTATCCATATAGTGCTTTTCTGTAGACACTAAAGTTTATAAAAAGGTGCATATATCTTTAATCAGGAAAAAGTTAATAACATTGCTGTCATTAGTTTTAAGTGCTGACAATGCTTTTGTGTCCCAAATGATAGCATATAGTTGGTGATCCATTGTCATTGTTTGAAACTGCAGGGTTGCTGTTTTGCACATTCATTTCTGAGAGTGCCCAAGTCTATGTGAATAGCACTCATTGTTCAGTGTACAACCTAAGCTGTTGTGCAGGATGACTTGCCTCATCCTGCACATTGAGAGCCTTTTGTTCTTACCTTTTTCCTATGTTTTACAGAAGTCTTTTATTCTTTTTCTTAAAAAAATCATTTATTTTTAATAGATAATTTACTTTACCTAAGAGGTCACATCACCGAATTACAGAAACATCACTAGCTTGAAAAAAAGATGGTTGTGAAGCTTTGAAAGTATTTTAAAGCTCTCCACTGCTTTCATGGAAAAGCACCACACCCTGTCAAAAACTTTCTTAACCCTAGACAGAACCTTTTTCCTAAAAGAGGATTTAAGTGTTGGTTGGAAATCTAGTCATTAGCTGCCCCTCACTGAGCCAAATAATGCCAAATATATTACTGATTGTGCTATGGAAAGGACAGATTTTGGTTTTAAGAAACTGCCAGAACCATTAACTTTTGTGAATACATATGTAATTCCATATTCCTTTGCAAAATCTAAATGTACAATGAGGTGTAAATTTTTTGTTTTACTTTTATTAAGTCCTCAACAGTGTTTGTTTCATATTTCTTTCAAATAGCAACAATGGGTCTACAATCCACATTGAGCACACTACATAGATTTCAGCAGATACTGCATGTGTGCCCTCTTGAATAGAATCAGAGATTTGGCCGAGTTTCTTTAGCACTGTTTCCTTAGTAATTCTATGAAGAAACAGAAACGGCACTAGAGAATGTATTACTCAGCAATGTGTTTCAGTAATGTTACCAAAAGAAAATAAAAGACAATAAATGTTGCACATTAAAATAAAACACATGAGGGGAAAGACCCAAGATGCTGGAGGAGTAAGTGGAAGCTACACTAAGTTTCTCCCAGGACCAATCTGAAATTACAACTAAATTGTAGAGAAATCATCCTGAATAACCAACTGAACATAGCTGGAGAGAAGCCTTATAACCAAGGACAGACAGAAGAAACCATTTCACCACAATAAGACTGGTAGGGAGTACAGAGGAGGCACAAGAAGGCAGGCTCAGCTCCTGTAAGTGGCAGCTGAAGTCCTGGATGGATATTTCAGTGGCTAGGGGTTTCCTCTGAGAAGTGTGGGGTCTAACCCCCAAGCTGGACTTCCCAGACTACAGCACCAGAGCTAGGAAAGGAACCCAGATAATATTAGTGGTGAAAAGCAGCAGGGTTTCTGTCTACTAGAGAGAGATGGCTGAAGACAGAGAACCTCTTAAAGGGCCAACACACAAAATTTTGTTTATAGCCACTTACCCTGGGCTCTGGCAGAGGAAGCAGGGTACATTAAGGGCTCATGAAGAGAACATGGGGATGTTGGCTCTTGGGACAGAATTGAAAGAGCAGCCACCAGGATCTCTGTGCTGAGTTAATCCCTATACTGCAGAGGCCATCTTTCTCAGGGAGATCATACCTCTTAAAGTAGCATCAGCCTGAGGGAAGCAATAATCCCACCCACGGGAATTACTATGCTCTAAACTGTAGAGTTTAAGTCAGCTGCTGAGTGCAGCTTGAGTCTATATCAGTGATTACTTTAAGAAATAAGGCAGATCTCTGAGACTTTAGTGGACCCTCCACCAGGCATGATGCTGGTAAAAGCTGGCCTTGGTGTGCAGCCAGGGTTTTTTTTTTTTTTTTTTTTTTTTTTTGCATACATCCAGACCCAGCAGAACATGCCACACACTTTGGTTGCTGATAGTTTCAAACAAGATACATAGGATCAATCACAAGCAGCATCTGACAAAGGCTTGTATCAGAGTCTTTGCAGATCTACTTAATACTTGGAAATAAATACAAAGAAAGAACAAAAATGAGAAGATAAAGAAACACATCCCAAATGAAACAACAAGAGAATTCTCCAGAAGAAGTACTAGATAAAATGGAAAGAAGCAATTTATCAGATAGTTTAGAGTAATTATTATATGAATACTCAATATCATAAAAAAACATATAAATCATTAAAAAAAGGACCAGTCATAAGTAAAGAATATAATACCTGAAATAAATAATATACTGGAAGGAACAAACAATAGGTTAAATGAAGCAGAGGATTGCACTAGTGATTTGGAAGACAATGTAGGAAAAATAAACACCCAAGCAGAGCTGCAAAAAAAAAAAAAAAAAAAAAGAATTTTAAAGTATGAGAACTTAAGAATTATTTTGGACAACAAAGGGCATAAAAACACCTGCATCACTGGAGCACCAAAAGGAGAAGAGAGTTAGCAAGAGATGAGAACATCATTAAATAAATAATAACTGAAAACTTCCCTAATCTGGTAAAGGAAAAAGATACACAAATCCAGGAAGCTTAGAGAGTCCTAAACAAGGTGGATCCAAAAAACCCTAAACCGAGACACATCTAAATTAAAATGGCAAGGCTTAAAGACAAGAATGGAATCTTAAAAGCCCACAAGAGAAAAGCAGGTAGTTACATAGAAAGGAGCCCCAATTAGACTACTATCTGATTATTCAATAGAAACATTTCAGGTAAAAAAAAGTGGCATCAAATAGTCAAGGTGATTAAAGGCAAGGACCTAAACCAAGACTACTTTACCCAGAAAGGTTATCATTTAAAGTTGAAGAAGAAATAAGGAGCTTCCCAAACAAGAAAAAGCTAAAATAATTTGTTAAAAATAAACAAATCTTAAAGGTCATGTTTTAATACAAAGAAGAAAAATAGAAAGGTAAAAAATAAAGCAGAGGAAAATAGTCTAACAATAAAATGGTTCTAAATACATATCTTTTAATAATCACCTAAAGTGTAAATGGCTTTATGCTCCAACCAAAACACATTGTGTATCTGAATGCATAAGAAAACAAGATGTATATATATGTTGCCTCAATGAGACCCACCATAGATTGAAAGATGCAAATAGAATAAAGGTAAATGATTGGAAAAACATATTTCTTGCAAATGGAAAGGGAAACAAAAAAGTTGGGAAGCAATATTTATATCTAACAATAGACTTGAAAACCAAGGCTATAGTAAGAGACAAAGAAAGGCATTGCATAATGATAAAGGGAGCAATTCAACAAGAGGATAATATTAGAGTAAACATTTACACACTCAACCTAGGAACAAATCTTGACGGACATAAAAGGAGAGATCAACAGAAGTGCAGTCATAGTCATGGAATTTAACACCTCCTTTGACTTCAATGGATAAATAATCCAGACAGAAAATCAACAAAGAGATTGTGGCTTTAAACAACATCCTGTATCAAATGGATATAATTCATATTTTCAGAGCATTTCACCCCAAAGAGCAGAATACATACTTTTCAAGTGCACACGTAATGCTTTCTAGGATAGACCAAATGTTGGGACACAAAACTAGTCTCAATAATTTTAAGAAAACTGAAAATATATCAAGTATCTACTCTGACCACAACACTTTGAAACTAGAAATCAATCACAAGAAGAACACTGAAAAACACATATAGACATGGAAGCTAAATAACATGTCATTAAACAATAAATGAATTAACAATGAAATCAAAGGAGAAATCAAAGATACCTTGAAACAAATGAAAGTGAGAGCAAAACAACCCAAAGTCTGTGGAAACCTGGGAAAGCAATCCTAAGAGGAAAGTTCATAGCATTACAGGCCTATCTCAAAAATAAGAAAAAAAGTTCAAATAAACAACCTAATTTTATTTATTTTATTTTAAGATTTATTTATTTATTTATTTATTTATTATTTTTATAGAGGGGGGACAGGAGGGAGGCAGACAGGGAGAGAAACATCAATGTATGATTTTCTTTCACCTGCCTCCAGCTATAGTCCTAGCTGAAGACCTGGCTTGCAATCTGCTTATGTAACCTGGCTGGGAACCAAACCAGCGACCCCTGGGTTCACAGACTGGCACCTATCCACTGAGCCACCAGCCAGGGCTAATTTTACACTTAAAGGAATTTGAAAAATAACAACAAACAAAGACCAAAGTGAAGTAGAAGGAAGGAAATAATAAAGATAAGAACAGAAATAAATGAAAGAGTCCAAAAAAAATGATACAAAAAATCAATGAATTCAGGAGTTGGTTCTTTGAAAAGATAAACAAGGTTGAGAAACATTTAACCAGACTCATCGAGCAAAAATGAGAGGCCCTGGCTGGTGGCACAGTGGATAAGGTGCCAGTCTGTGAACCCAAAGGTTGCTAGTTAGATTCCCAGTCAGGGCACATAACCGGGTTGCAAGCCAGTTCTCCAGCCAGGTCGCCAGCTGGAGGCAGATGAAAGGCAATCATACATTGACATCTCTCTCCTTTTCAGCCTCTCTCACTTCCTTTCTCTCTAAAAATAATAAATAAAATCTTTTTAAAAAGAAAAAAAGAGAAAGGACCCTCTAAAATAAAATCAGAAATAAAAGAGAAGAAATAACAACTGACACCAAAGAAATACAAAGGACTGTAAGAAAATATTATGAAAAACTATATGTCAATGAAGTGGACAACCTAGGCTAAATGGATAAATTCCTAGAAACATATACTCTTCCAAAACTAAATCAGGAAGAACCACAAAATGTGAATAGATAAAAATTGTACCTAGTTAAATTGAAGCAGTAATCAACTCCCAACAAATAAAAGACTGGACTGGATGGCTTCACAGGTGAATTTTATCAAAAATTCTTAGAAGAATACCTATCCTCAAGTTATTTCAAATAATTCAAGAGGAGAAAAGGCTCCCAAGCTCATTTTTTTGAGACCAGCATTAGCCTAATGCCAAAACCAGATAAAAACACTACAAAAAAATCATAAGTCAACATCCCTGATAAACATAGAACCTAAAATCCTCAATAAAATGTTAGCAAAACAAATACAGCAATGCATAAGAAAGATCATATGCCATGATCAAGTAGGATTTGTTCTGAGACTGTAAGGTTGATACAACATTTACAAATCAATAGATGTGATTCACTACATAAAGAAATGAAGGATGAAAATCACATGATCATCTCACTAAATACAGAAAAGACATTTGATAAAACCCTGAACCTATTTATAAAACTATCATCAAAGCAGGAAAAAAGGGAATGTACCTAAACATGATAAAAGCCATATATAACAAACCCTCTGCCAGCATCTTATTCAATGGGCAAGACTGGGAGCAAGACATGGGTGTCCACTTTTACCTTTTATTCAACATAGCACTGGAATTTCTTGCTACAGCAATCAAAGAAGAAGGAAAGTAAAAGACATCAAATTGGAAAGGAAGAAGTAAAACTGTCTTTATTTGAAGATGGCATGATACTGTACATAAAGAACCCTAAGATGCCACCAAGAAACTCTTAGAACTGGTAAATGAATTGAGCAAAATAGCAGGAGACAAAATCAATGTCCCCAAATCAGTTCCATTTTTATATGCCAATAATAAACTAACAGAAAGGGAAATTGAGAAAACAATCCCATTTACAATTGCTTCAAAAAGAATAAAATACCTAGTAATAAACCTAACCAAAAATGTAAAAGATCTCTACATGGAAAATTATAAGAAGCTGAAGAAAGAAACTGAAGAAGATACAAATAAGTGGATACAACTATGTTTGTACATAGAAAGAATTAATGTCATTAAGGGGCAGTGGCAGCTCTGAACAGAGGGGTGTCAGTAACTGAAGATAGCTCCAGGCTCCCAGGTGATTAGAAATCTGAGCAGTGAAGTGTGAACAGTGAGTGCAAACTTTGGAGGGAATAAAGAATTGAACTCCTGCAGGGGAGGGACTGCATGAGAGCCTCACTTCAGAGACTGAGAGAGAGGAAGTTCCTCCCTGGGCCAGAGGCAGAGGAGAAGAGACCTGTGGGGAGCATTACCTGGGGAACAAAGAAGAGCTCTGGCCAGAGTGGTGAAAGGGCCAAAAATGGTGCTGATGCGCTATTGGGGAGAGGGTAGCTCAGAGCCACAGCAAGGGGAAAGGCCCAGCCCCTCACACCCACACTGGTGCGAAGGCTCCCACAAAATCTCAAAACTGTGAGCCAGGAACTTGCAGCTGGTGCAACTGGTGCGACCATTGCAGGTAACAAAGGCCTCCTCGAGGAGCTGGAGGGGGAGAAGTAGACTGCACTGTGGACCCTCTGGGGAGCCAGGCATGCATCACAGAGGTAGTGGTGAAAAACCCCTCAAAGAGTTGGACTGCTTGGAGGGTTAGCCTTAGCCCCAGGGGACCCAGGCACTGTTAGTGGACAGGGGCTATGCCCTCCAGGAGCAGAGGGGGCAGGGCCAGCCATCACAGGAGCCAGTGAGGTTACAGGCCACCCTGCATTGGAGCCAGGTGCCCATCACAGGAAGGAACCTCCTCCAGGAGCTGGAGGGGGAGGAGCAGCCATAGACACCATGGAAGCACCCTGTAGGTCTTCACACAGAACCAGCGAGAGAAGGAAGGGCCCTAAAACACCAGCAGCACAGAAACCCAGCTAGGTTACTGGAGGCTCAGTCTACCTGGGGGCTGACACAAAGAATCGGCCCAAACTATGACAGCCATAGGACCTGCCACTCCAAGACCACACAGCTTGACTGTAGACTGTGGAGTCTTGATCAAGAAAAGGAGGCAGAATCAGGAAATAGATCACTGCTAATCTCAAGCACCTGAGTTACAATGAGAGCCACATAAAATATTAATCCCTAACATATCCCTTTCAAAACTTCCAACCCTCACAATTAGTGCATTTTAAGTAAATAGTTTTTATATCATAGTGTATCCCAAATCCCATATTTTTAATTCATTCTCTCAATTCATTAAACTACCCAAGATCCCCTTCCTACTTCTGTTTTAAAGTCTACTCACTCTCCTGCTACAACTCATACCCAGTCCTCAATTTAAGTATTCCTCCCCTCCCCTGCCAATGAAAACTTTTCTTTCTTCTTTCTTTCTTTCTCTCTTTCTCTCTTTCTCTCTTTCTTTCTTTCTTTTTCTTTCTTTCTTTCTTTCTTTCTTTCTTTCTTTCTTTCTTTCTTTCTTTCTTTCTTTCTTTCTTTCTTTCTTTCTTCCTTCCTTCCTTCCTTCCTTCCTTCCTTCCTTCCTTTCCTTCCTTCCTTCCTTCCTTCCTTCTTTCTTTCTTTCCTCTTTCTTCTTTCTTTCTCTCTTTCTTTCTTTTTCTTTTTCTGTGTGGATGTGCTACTAGGGACTACACATTCATTTTTTCTGCTAAAAGCACATAGGTCCTGGCTCCACCTGGACCAATGAGGGCTCATTATGGGTGAACAGGAAGATATATATGGCAACTATATATATAAGCCTATACTGTTCACTCACACTTGAGGCTTTCTGATTCTTCCCCACCTCATTTCTATAGAAAAAGATAAGTTGTTTTTTTCTCTCATATCCTTGCTATCTTTGCTACTCCTTTGTACCCTTAAAAATTATCTATAGTTTAGTCAACTTAATCATTTTCCCCCTGTACAACAGTCTATACATATCTACATTCCCTATGAACACTGGCTCATTTGTAGCTGAGGGTGTGATTAAAAGTGGGGGTTACCTTGGAAGGTATGTGTATATAGTTATGTTTATAGGCAGTTGAAAGGGGGATTAAAGGAGAAAGTTATCTCTGAAGGTGTGGTTATTTTGCCTGGACTGGTGGTTCTGTTTTAGTAGCAGCTCAAAAACAGTGTATGAGAAAGGATAGAAGGAGTTTCTCTGAGTCAGCCAACCAAAAGGAAAGGAGCAACATATACTACCAATCCAAAATATAACCAGGGAACCCAAGTTACCAACATAAAGGCCACCCCAAGAGCAACAACTGGAGTAAATCTAGGACTGCAACACTGAACTCCACAAATCTCCTAACACAGAAGGGTGCTCCACAAAGGCAGGGAAGCAAAGCAGATTAATCCAAGACAAAAATATATAACAACAAACACCCAAAATGGGGAAAAAAAGAATCAGTCCACTACCAAAAGGAAAGGAAGAATCCCAAGAGAGATCACCAAATGAAACAGAGGCAAACAAACTATCAGATATGGCATTCAAATGAATGATAATAGAGAAGCTCAAGGAGCTCAGCCAGCTCAAAGAAAACTATAAACAACTCCAGGGGAACTACAAAGAACTCCAGGAAAGTTACAAGGAACTTACTGAGAGCTACACTAGCACCAAAAAGGACTTAGAAACTATCAGTAAGAGCCAGGAGGAAATGAAGAATACAATTTCTGAATTGAAGAATACACTAGAAGTAATCAACAGTAGGCTAGAAGAAGCAGAGGACTGGATCAGCAAGTTGGAAGACAACAAAGAAAAATATCCCAAGACAGTGCAAGAGAATGAAAAAAGGCTGAACAAGAATGAAGAGGTTTTAAGAGAGCTGTAGGACAACATGAAATGCAATAACATCCGTATCATTGGGATAGCAGAAGAGAAAAGAAATGAGGAATGGAAAACCTGTTCAAAAAAGTAATGAGAGAAAAATTCCCTAACATGATGAGTGAAAACATTACTCAAGCTCAGGAAGCACAGAGGGTCCCAATGAAGATCAACCCAGACAGACCAATTTCAAGACACATTATAATTAAAATGGCAAATTTCAAAGACAAAGAGAGAATCCTAAAAGCATCAAGAGAGAAACAGCAGATTACATACAAGGAGGCTCCAATGAGGTAATCAAATGATTATTCAACAGAAACAATACAAGCCAGAAGGGAATGGCAAAAAAATATTCCAAATAATGGGAAACAAAGGCCTGAAACCAAGAATATTCTACCCAGCAAGACTCTCATTCAAAATGGAATGAGAAATAAGGAGTTTCCCAGACAAAAGAAGACTAAAAGAATACATCTCTACCAAACCAACCTTGCAAGAAATACTAAAGGGCCTGCTTTAAAAAAAAAAAAAAAAATGAAACAGAGAGAGCCAAAGAGGAATACAGGTACAAAATGGGAAAATGGCAATAAATAAGTATCAATCAATAATAACCTTAAATGTAAATGAATTATATTAGCCAACCAAAAGGCATAGGGTAGCTGAATGGATAAGAAAACATGACCCACATATATGCTGTCTTCAAGAGACCCACCTTAGAACAAAAGATCAACACAGATTGAAAGTGAAGGGATGGAAAAATATATATTAAGCAAATGGACATGAAATAAAGGCTGGAGTAGCAATACTTATTTCAGCAAAATAGATTTTATAATGAAGGCCATAAAAAGATAAAGAAAGACATTTCATAATACGTAAGGGAACAATCCATCATGAAGAAATAACTCTGGTAAACATATATGTACCCAACGTAGGAGCTCTGAAATATATAAGGAAAATCTTGGAGGACTTCAAGAAGGATATAGACAGCAACACAATAATAATACGGGATTTTAATATCTCACTATCAACAATGGACAGATCTTCCAAACAAAAAAATCACTAAAGATGTTGTGGCATTGAACAACACTCTGGAGGAAATGGACCTAACTGATATATACAGAACCTTTTACCACAAAGAAGAAAAATACACATTCTTTTCAAATGTACATGGAACATTCTCTAAGATAGACTACATGGTAGGTCACAAGACAAGCCTCCACAAATACAGGAAAATTGAAATCATACCAAGCATCTTCTCAGATCACAATCTCTTAAAACTAGAAACCAATCTCAAGGGAGAAAACAAAAAACACTCTAACTCATGGAGACTGAATAACATGCTTTGAAGTAAGGAATGGGTTAACAATGAGATCAAAGTTGAAATAAAAAAGTTTCTGTAAACAAATGACAATGAATACACGATAGTCCAAAACCTATGGGACACAGCAAAGGTAGTTCTCAGAGGGAAATTCATAGCAATACAGTCCTACCTAAAAAGGTCAAAAGAAGTTTATACAAACAACCATAAAGCTGCAAGAACTAAAGGAGCAACAACAAAGCCCAGAGCAAATAGAAGGAAGGAAATCATCAAGATCAGAGCAGAACTAAGTTACTTAGAGACTCAAACTACAATTTGAAGAATCAACAAGTCCAGGAGCTTGTTCTTTGAAAAAATAAACAAAACTGACAAGCCTTTATCCAGACTAATCAAGAAAAAGAGAGAGAAGACCCAAATAAATAAAATCAGAAATGACAGAGGAGAAATCACAACAGATATGTCAGAAATACAAAGGATTGTAAGAAATTACTACAAACAACCACATGTCAAGAAATATGACAACCTGGGTGAAATGGACACAATCTGGAAATGTATAATCTACCAAAACTGAATCCAGAAGAAGCAGAAAGCCTGAATAGACCAATAACAACTAGTTAAATTGAAGAAGTAATTCAAAATCTCCCAAAGCACAAGAGTCCAAGACCAGAAGAATACAGAGGTGAATTCTACAAAATAATTAAAGATGAACTAACTCCTATCCTTCTCAACCTATACCAAGAAATCCAGGAGAGGGAAGCCTCCCAAACTCTTTCTATGAGGCCAATATTATTCTAATCCCAAACCAGGTCAAGATACAACTAAGAAAGAAAACTACAGGCCAATATCTCCAATGAACATAGATACTAAGATTCTCAACAAAATATTGGCCAACCAGATTCAGCAGTATATTACAAAGATCATACACCATGATCAAGTGAGTTTCATCTCAGTGATGCGAGGATGGTACAACATTCATAAATCAATAAATGTTATACACCACATCAACAAATTAAAACACAAAAAACATAGTCCATATCAATAGATGTTGAAAAAGCATTTGATAAAGTACAGCAACCATTTATGATAAAAATCCTCAGCAAAATGGGAATAGAGGGAGCTTACCTCAACATCATAAAGGCCATCTATGAGAAACCTGAAGCCAACATCATATTCAATGGACAAAAACTAAAAGCTTTCCCCCTAAGATCTGGAATGAGACAAAGCTGTCCACTTTCTCCACTTCTGTTCAACATCGTCTTGGAAGTTCTAGCCATAGCCATCAGAGAAGGAAAAGGAATCAAAGGTATCCAAATTGGAAAGGAGGAAGTCAAACTGCCATTATTTGCAGATGATATGATAGTTTACATACAAAACCCAATAGGTTCCACCAAAAACTTACTCAACCTTATAAGTAAATTTAGCAAAATAGCTGGATATAAAATCAATATCCAGAAATCAAAAACATTTTTGCACATAAATAATGAAATATCAGAAACAGAAGCAAGAAAACAAATATCATTTACCATAGCAACAAGAAAAATTGAGTAATTAAGAATAAACTTAACCAAGGAGGTAAAAGGCCTGTACTCAGAAAACTATAGAACATTGAAGAAAGAATTGAAGGAAGATATAAATAAGTGGAAGCATATACCATGTTCATGGATGGGAAGAATTAATATCATTAAAATGTTCATACTACCCAAAGCAATCTATAGATTCAATGCAATCCCAATTAAAATACCAATGACAGACTTCATAGACCTAGAAAAATACTTCAAAAATTTATATGGAGCCAAAAACACCCACAAATTGCTACTGCAATCTTGAGAAAGAAGAACAAAGTAGGAGGAATCACAATACCAGAAATCAAACTATACTACAAGGCTACTGTCATCAAAGCTGTCTGGTACTGGCATAAGAATAGGCATGTAGATCAATGGAACAGAGTAGAGAGCCCAGAAATTAACCCAGGACTCTATGGTCAATTAATATTTGACAAAGGGGGAAGGAACATAAAATGGAGTAAGAACAGTCTCTTCAACAAATGGTGTTGGGAGAACTGGACAGCAACATGCAGAAAAATAAAACTAGACCACCAACTTACACCATACACCAGAATAAACTCAAGATGGATAAAAGACTTAAACATAAGCAGTGGTACCATAAAGGTCCTGGAGAAAAATACAGGCAGTAAAATTTTAGATATCCTACACAGAAATATGTTTACTGATACTTCACCAAGGGCAAAGAAAATAAAAGAACAAATCAACAAATGGAACTATATCAAATTGAAAAGTTTCTGTTTAGCTAAAGAAAACACCAGCAAAATTAAAAGGGAACCAACTGTATGGGAAAATATTTTTGCCAGTGATACTTCAGACAAGGGTTTGATCTAAAAAATATATAAAGAACTAATGCGACTCAACACCAGGGAGACAGACAGCCCAATTAAAAAATGGGCAAAAGACCTGAATAGACAACTCACTGAGAAAGACATACAAAGGGCCCAGAGGCATATGAAAGAATGTTCAACATAACTAGCTTTCAGCGAGATGCAAATTAAAACCACAATAAGGTGTCACCTTACACCTGTCAGAATGGCAATCATCAACAAATCAACAAACAACAAGTGTTGGCGAGGATTGGGGCAAAGGGAACCCTGGTGCACTATTGGTGGGAATGCCCGCTGGTGCAGCCACTATGGAAAACAGTATGGAGTTTCCTTCAAAAACTAAAAATGGAACTGCCTTTTGATCCAGCAATTCCACTACTAGGACTATACCCAAAGAATCCTGAAACACCAATTCATAAGAACCTATTTACCCCTATGTTCATAGCAGAATTATTTACAATAGCCAAGTTCTGGAAACAGCCTAAGTGCCCATCAGTGGACAATTGGATCAAAAAACTTTGGTACATTTACACAATGGAATACTATACAGCAGAAAGAAAGAAGGAACTGGTACCCTTTGCAACAACATGGATGTAACTAGAAAGTATTATGCTTAGTGAAATAAGCCAGTCAGTGAGGACAAATACCATATGATCTTACCCATTAAAGGACAATAATGAACAAAACAAACAACAAGCAAAAATGAACCACATATATGAATATAGTGAATAGGCCTTCAATTGGCAGGAAGAAGGGGGACGAGGGGAGGAAGAGACAAAGGGGAATAATTTTGACTAGAACCTAGTATGGAAGAACCATGGACACGGACAACAAGTGGAATTGACTTTGTGGGGGAGTGGGTGGGTGGGGAAGGGGACAAAAGGGGGTAAAAAGGGGATGGATGTAATACAACAACAATCAAATTATATTAAAAAAGATAAAATCAGCAGAAGATCTGGACACTTCATAAGAATAAGATACGTGACTTAACAAGAAGCACATGAAAAGATGCTTGATATCAAGCCACAATAAGATAATACTAAACACCTACTAAAATGGGTAAAATTAAAAAGCCTTGTCATACTAAGTGTTGAAGAGGATATGGAGCAAATAGATGCACTGACAAAGGAAATGTACAATATTAAGACTTGGAAAAGAGTTTGGCAGTTTTTTAAAGGTTAAATATACACTGACCATATGATGTATTCCTATTCTAAAGATTTACACAAGAGAAATGAGCATATGTTCATACAAAAAATTCTACACAAATGTTCATTGCAAGTGAATTTGTAATAGCCAAAAACTGGAGACAGCCCAAAAGACCAGAAACAAGTGAATGAATTGTGGTATATTTATAACAATGAAATACTGCTTGGCATTAAAAGGGATGAACTATTTCTACACAAGAATATGAATAAATATTAAAATAATAATCCTGAAAGAAGCCAGAGACAACCACAACCATCAAAAAATGTGCATGCCAAAAAAAAAATGTGCATGCCAATGTTTCCACTTATTTAAAAATATATAGGAAGTGCAAATTATTCTGTGACAGAGCACAGACCAGCAGTTGCCTGACGAGGGGGTATTACAAAAGGACAGGAGGAGACTTTGAGGGGTGATGTGGTTATGGTGACTATCTGGACTGTGGTGATGGTTGCTCGGGTCATTTCATAGGATGTGAATGTGCCTATAGTCAAAATTTATCAAACTGTTACACTTTCAAGTTTGCTGTATGTCCAACTCAATAAAGATGAAAATATCCACACTAAAAAAAAAAAAGCCTATACTACTTAAAGCAATCTATATATACAGTGCAATTCTTATCAAGATTCCAATGATGTATTTCACAGAACTAGAACAAATATTTCAAAAATTTATATAAAGCCTTAAAAGGCCCCACATAGAGATAGCAATCCAGAAAAAGAAGAATACATTTGGAGGAATCTCGCTACCAAATTTCAACCATACATTCTCTAAGGCCATAGCAATCAAAACAGTATGGTACTGGCATAAAAACAGACACATAGATCAATGGAACAGAATAGAGAGCCCAAAATAAACCCATATCTTTATAGTCAATTAATATTTGACAGAGGAAGCAAGCACATACAAATGGACTAAACATAATTTATTCAATAAATAGTGTTGAAAAATTGGACAGACACATGCAGAAGAATTTAAACTAGACTAGTTCCTTATGCCACACAAGAATAAATTCAAAATAGATTAAATACTTAAATGTGAGACTCCCCAAACCATAAAAACCTCAGAAAAAAATAAGCAACAGAATCTTGGACATTGGTCATAGCAATATTTTATTGGATATATCCCCAGGGAAGGGAAACAAAAGAAAAAATAAACAAATTGGACTACATCAAACTTTAATGTTTTTGAACAGCAAAGGAAATCATCAACAAAATCAAAAGGGGGGTGGGGGGAGGGGGGAGGAAGAGGCAAGGAAGGGGAGCAGTTTAGACAAGAACCTAGTATAAAGGAACCATGGACATGGACAACAGTCCATGGGGATTGACTTTGGGGGGAATGGGTGGGTGGGGAGGGGGACAGAGGGGAGCAAAAAGGGGATGGATGTAATACAACAACAATAAAATTAAAAAAAACAAAAAACAAAAACAACAAGCCACAGAATGGGAGTATGTGTTTGCTGATATATCTTGTAAGGGATTCACAACTTAATTTATAAAGAACTTAAAAACTCGACACCAAAAATAACAACCCAATTGAAAACTGGGCAAATTAACTAAATAGACACTTTCTTCAGAGGGGACATAGAGATGGCTGACAGACATATGAAAAGATGTTCAATATCACTAATCATCAGATAAATGCAAATTAAACCCATGAGATACCATCTCACACCTGTCAGAAGGCTATCATCAATAAATCAACAAAAAAGTGTTTTTGAGGTTGTGGAGAAAGGGGAACTCTTGCATTGTTGGTGGGAATGCAGATTGGTGCAGCCATTGTGGAAGGCAGTGTGGACATATGCCCCCAAATTAAAAATGGACTGACCTTTGACCCAGCAATCCCACTTATGGGAATATATCTGAAGGAATCAAGACACTAATTTGAAAGAACATAAGCATCCCTATGTTCACTGCAGTGTTAGTCACCCCAATATGAAAGCAGCCCATATGTCCATCAATAGATGAGTGGATAAAACCATTATGGCACATTTACACAATGAAATACCACTTGGTTGTAAAAAAGAAGAAAATTTTACCCTCTGCGACAGTTTGCATGAACCTGGAGAACATTATGCTGAGTGAAATAAGCCAGTCAGAGAAAGAAAAATACCACATGATTTCACTCATAGTGGATTCAAATGAACAAGCTGAACTAACAAGCAAAATAGATATTCACTCATAGATAGAGAACAGAATGACAACTAAGGTAGGAGACAGATTAAGGGGTAGAGCGAGCAAAAAGGAAAAAAGACTCATGGACATGGACAACAGTGTGGGGATTGCTGGAAGAAGGGATGTATAAGGGGACTTAATGGTAATGAGAAAACATATAACAGAAAAGAATGGTAGACTGAGAAAGTAAAACAAAAAACAGATGAGAAAAAATTTTAATTCACCTCTCAAATTTTTCTATTGGACATTTAGGTTTTAAAACAAAGTAGAGGTTAAATTTAAGAATAAGTTGATTTCATGTTGTTAATTAATTTACTAATGAAGGTGATTAATTTTTAAATTAATTTTTTATTTTGAATTATAAGAATATATAAGCTTATAGTTAAAAAGTGAAGTCAACTTTCAAGACTTATATTGGAACACAGCTGTCCCTTTCTATTCTGATTCTGAGGCAACAGGTCTCAATCTCTTTGTTTTCTCTTTTGCTATATACTGGTATTTCTTTCTCTTTTTTCCTAAAACTTCAAACCATACTTTCTAGTTTAGCCTGTTGTCAGAGTTTTAACCCTGTGACTGTACCAGCTACCGTCCCTTGGAAGGCAACTGCTTGGAATAGCCACATACACTGCCATAGGGAACAGTTTTAACATCTTCTCTTAAGTGTTCTATTCCAAGTGACCAAATTCTTGGATCACCTGGTTAATGGGTCAAATTAGCACATGAAAATTGATATCTAATATCTAAAGATGCCCAGCAAGTATTTTCACTCTTCCTATAGGTAGGGGATGAAAATTGCAGCAGTGTCATCAGAGCATCTAGGGTTCCTGGTCCTTTTAGCTTTTCAGGCCCTGTCAGCAACATGTTAATAGGGTTCAGAACAGGCTGTACCAAATTATGCCATTTTGGTGTATTGGTTATTTTGAATTAAAGTTAGTTGAAATAGCTGGTGCAAAAAGAACACTCTGACCCTCCTTTTTTCCACTGAAAGCAGAAAATAAATCTGCCATGTGAAGTTGTGAAGTTATTCTTCCTATACCAAGAGGATAAAAAGTCTTCCTTATTGCCAGAGAGGGGATTCAAGCCAAGAAAGCTGAATGAGTAAACATTGTTACTTCATTAATTTGGTCTCCCAAGCAAAA
Source organism: Noctilio leporinus (assembly GCA_004026585.1). Classification (NCBI taxonomy): domain Eukaryota; kingdom Metazoa; phylum Chordata; class Mammalia; order Chiroptera; family Noctilionidae; genus Noctilio; species Noctilio leporinus. The sequence goes on from PVIW01010626.1 coordinate 36,792, forward strand.
ACCTCTTGTTTTATCAAATTTTTACAAATAACTCTTTCTTTGTCTAAAATGTATAAAAGGTGCCTGCATCGGTCATTTCTTTGACTATCATACCTTTGCTGTTTCTATATGTATAAAATTAAATTTGATTTTCTGCTATTAATCTGTCTGATGTCAATTTACTTATCAGGCCAGTCAAAGAACACAGAAGTGTATAGAAAAATTTTCCTCTCCTGCAATGCCATTAAAATAGAAGACTAATTTAATATCTTGTTTTGCAGGATTATACTTATATTTTTATATAAATAAGAAGCACGAAATAGAATCTGTTGACTGGGCAGGATATGTTTAGCATGGTTTTACTTCTTCCCTTTTTCTAAGTCCTCAGTTTTTGTTGGAATAATCAAAGATTTTAGATTCATATTATGCTTATTTCTTATGAAAATAATCTCTTTCGTAATTATTTTTGTCATTGTATTAAATTTCAAAACCAAATATCAATATGGCTAACATTGTTCCTGAAGATCTTAAGATTGCCTCAAAATTATACCTGTGGAAACTCAATGGTTTAGCCAAGATTTGTAAACATTTTCAGTAAGTTTGCATTCATCCAAGTTACCTATGGCTGTGAGTCTGTCTTCTGCTGAATTTTCAAAATTCACTTTACATGTTGTCCCAATGTTTCCAAATCACACAATGAACTTCCTTCTCCTTAATTCTTCCACTTGATAAGGGAGGAGCATGTGGTTGTTTCTCGAAGTTTCAAGATGGTAACAGTGAAAGCTGGTGGTGGGAAGGTGGGAGGTAATGTTGGGTTTATTTCAGCATCATATAGTAGACAACTGAAAGCATAAGAGTAAATTCGTATTCTTATAAAGCCTCAATTCTATCAACTCAGCTCCGGCTTCTCTCTGAGGTGCACAGCCCATTTCCTTTCCTTTCCTTTAATTATTCTTCTCCTGCCCCCGTCTACTCATTTCCATTCTGATAAATAACAATTACTGCCCTCAAGCACTAACCATGTACTTGGTTATTTATATAGATTTCCCACTTAATGCTCTCACAACCCTGTGAGGAAGGTACTACTATTTCCGTTTTACAACTGAGAAAATTGAGGTAGAGACTCAGTAAATTGTCAAACAATACACTTCATAATTGCCTTTCCTTGCTATATAAACCTACTAATGAAAACATTGATCTAAATTAAAACAGTTTCTTTAGGAGGAAGTCAGGTGGTAGTTGATGAGATATGATTTTCCTTAATACACTGTGTGTATTTAGATATTATTCCAAGTTTACAGGTTTCATTGCTCCATGCTTCTTCCTTTGGATTTCGTAGGACCAATAGTTGAATTTCTTACTTTAGTTACTTTCACTGATTATTTCACTCTAGAATATTTCTTTGGATATTGCATGTGTGAGACTTTATTTTCTTTGAGATTATGATTTTTTTAAAGTTTATTTTAGAGAAAGAGAAAAGAGTAAGAGGAGAGAGAGAGAGAGAGAGAGAGAGAGAGAAACATTTAATTGTTGTTCCACTTATTTCTGTGTTCATTGGTTGCTTCTTATATATATGCACAGACCTGTGTTTGAACCCACAACTTTAGCATATCAGAACAGTATTCTAACTGACTGAGCTACCCGACCATGACTGAGACTTTTTTTAAAGTAGTTTAAGGATCACAGAAAGTTGAGAGGAAGAGATTTCCCTTATTTCCTCTGCCCTCACACATTTATAGTCTCCGCTATTCTCAACATCCATCAAGAAAGAGGTACATTTCCTACAAGTAGGATATACCTACTTACATTGACACATCATAATCACCCAAAGCCTATAGTTTACATAATAGTTCACACTTAGTATAGTACATTTGGATAAATATATTATGACATGTATTCATTGTTAAGGCATCATACAGAATATTTGCACTGCCCTGTTCTGTGCTCTACCTATTCATCTCAGTCTCCCCTCCCCTAATGCCTGGTAAACACTAAATTTTTTGACTTCATAGTTTTGCCTTTCCCACAATGTCACCAACTTGGAACCAGGCAGTATACAGCATTTTCAGATTGGTTTCTTTCATTTAGTAACATGCATTTAAAGGTCCTCCATGTCTTCTTATGGCTTAACAGTTTATTTATTTATTTTTAGCACTGAGAAATTTCCTTTCTCTGTATATACCATAGTTTATCCATTCATGTACGGAAGGTCATTTTGGTTGTTTCCATGTTTCAATAATTGTGAATAAAGCCGCTATAAATATTTATGTGCAGATTTTTAAGTATATATATGTTTTCAACTCTTTTGGGCAAACAACAAGGAGTCAAAAACTGCCAAACTCTCTTCCAAAATAGCTATGTCATTTACAATTCCCACCAGCAATGAATGAGAGATCCTGTTGCTCCACCTCCTTACAAGTATTTGATGTCGACATTTCAGGTTTTGACGATTCTAAAAGGTATGCAATAGTATCTCATTGTTGTTTTATTATTATCATTATTATTATTATTATTATTATTTTATCTTCACCCAAGGACATACTTTTTTATTTCAAAGAGTAGGGAAGGGAGAGAGGGAGAGAAAATTGATAAGAGAGAAACATCAATTGGTTGCTTCTGAAACCCACCTGATGGGGGATGAACCCACACCTAGGCATGTGCCCTAACTGGGAATCAACCCTTGACCTTTGGTTATTGAATGACACTCCAACTAACTGATCCACATTGGCCAGGGCTCGCTGTTGTTTTAATTTGCATTTCCTTGATGACATATGAGGTGGAGCATTGTTTCATTTGCTTATTTGCCATATGTAGATCTTCTTTGGCTCATTTTAAAATCAAGTTGTTTATTATAATTTCTTTGGGTTATTTTTTGGTCAAGTATATAGTAATGAAATACATCCAGAAACTCTCCATGTCTGAAAATATTTCTCTATTATTCTCACAGAAAAATAATGCATTGGCTGAATATGGAAATATTGTAGGCATTACCCTAATATTATCCCTTAATTTTAGATCAAATCTAATGACAACCTGGATTTAATAAGCTTCCAAACATCACAAAACTACTAGTGAAGAGATATCAATATATAAGAGACAAAGATGAAGAATTAATCAAATAGTTATAATTACCCTCAAGAAGAAAATAAAGCACATTGACAAAAAAATATTAGACTTAAACAAGAGAAAGAGTTGAAAAATATCCCAAATAGAAGATTAAGCCTACCAACTACATACCAATGAACTAGGGAAAGAATAGAAAATATCCACCTTGAAGACGATTTTTCATCTGACAGTAGAAAGATATAAAGAAGCCATACAGTTTTTTTTTTTCCCAATTACTTGATAAATGTTCATGAGAGAATGGTGGCAAACAGAAGAGCTGGATATAAAGGAAACAGTAAACCCAAAGCCAATTTTATAGCAACTGAAAATAATTTGAGCAAAGAAAAATGCATGAGAGAGAAGGCTAAAATACAGTAGTGGGTTCAGATATTCTAAATGAGGGGATTAGGAATAAAAGGGAGATAATGCTCCTGGGTTATGGGTGTTTCTTGTCCCAACTCCCTTCTCAAACCATCAATATCCAGCTCCCCACATCACTAATTTTAAAAGGAAAATATTTAATCATATGTAAGTAAACAAGGATTGGAGTTGAGAAAGACCCAGCTGTTAATGTTCTTGGCAAAATCATAGCTACAAATGGAACTGGCACTATTCCAGCATGAACAACCAAACACTATATAAATCAGTGTGAAACCCAAGCAAACATTCTGCAAAGGTATGCAATAATAAAGTAGGAAATGTTGACTGCCACTTGCAGACATAATTAGTAATAATTGGAGCAAAAATACTCAAAGATATAATAAATTTAAACTTTCCAGAAGCAAAAAAACTGACATTTATCAAAATGGATTTTCTTATTTCTGAAAAATAAATAGATGGAGAATGACCAAGAATATGTTTAATTTTATAAATTATTTTATACTTTAGGTTAAACAAGCATGTATTGCTTGTATGGTTCAAATGTGATTTTGAACCAAAATATTTATCATAAGAGAAAGCAGAGGCAAGAAATAAAATTCTAAAATAAATTTAGTAACTGAAATCTCTAATTTTAAAATTTGAATTGGAAATATCAGCATGAACCATAATTTTTGTTTCAATATTTTTTTCTCTAAATTTTTGGTCTCTTAAACATTGCATATCATTCTTCTCTAAAATGAACCTAGAACTGGTATAGGAAATGTACAGAAAGATTCTGGAGCATCTTGTTGGCACAAAAAGCAAAGAAACTCTTCAAGGCTGATGGGATCACATCAAAGTATGATGAATTTTCATGGCAAAAGATGTGACTTGAGCATTAGTGAGAGTAATGATCACAATTGTTTAAAACTCACTGAAAATATATTTAAAAACTTGAGTTATTAGTGATATTTAAAAAATAAAACATAACTTATTGTACAATATTGGAGGTTGCTAGAGTATAGGCTCACTCTGAAAATTGGTAATGAAAGGAAAAGAAGTGAGCATTTGTCCTGTCTTAGCAGTATGAATTGTGCTTCAGAGGAACCATATATCTCCAGTGGATGAGAGCAAGTTTTTCTGTACAAAAACTGCTAATAAATGCAGAAGAAACTACAGCACTAGAAAAATTACCATTTGTAACTTCTAAAGCATAACAACTTCAAACAATGGCCATCAATGGACCATAAAACTGTTAGATGAAATGTCAATGGAAATTTTTATAATAAAGCACTCGAACCGTGAACTTAGTATCTCCAAAAAAGTGAGACAACCAGGCTTTAGGTGTCTTCTAATAAAATGCAATGTGAAATGACAGCACCATCAACGATAAAGTTTGTACCTGAATATAAGCAAGTCTTGTAGATGTAACTCTCAGACTTTAGAAGACACAGGAGACAGAATAACAAGTTAAATCATATTATTGAAAAACAATCAGCAAAATTCAGAACATGGAACAGAGTCAGTTACCTCAACATTTAATGTCTAAGAAACAAAACGAAGAGGGTTTTTTAGTGAGTTTTATGAGAAACTTAAAGAAATGCAAAAAACATAATAAACATTTAAAAATCTTATTTCAACTAAACTGATAGTAATAAAACATTTTTGACAATGTATCAATTTTGAGAATTTGAATATGCAATGAATATTATAATACTGATTATTAGACATATAAAAATTGATTAATAGCATTTTAAGTCTATTTTATTGATTATGCTGTTACAGTTGTCCCAATTTCTTTTCCCTTTGCTTCCCTTTTCCCAGTATCCCCTTTCCCTATAGCAATCCCCACTTTGTTCATGTCCATGGATTTTTTATGTAAATTCTTTGCCTTTACCCCTTCCCATACTATTCTTAACATCCCCTTATTTATTTTGTATCCACCAATTATGTTACCTAATACATGCACCATTTTCCCCCTTCCCCCTCCCAGCTGATAACCCTCCAAGTGATCCCCATACCTATGTTTTTGTTCCTCTTTTGGTTGTTTGCTTAGTTTGTTTTTGTTTTTATTTTTTAGATTCAGTTGTTGATAATTGTGAGTTTGCTGTCTTGCCAGGAAACTGGTGCCTGGAGCTCACTGAGGCTAGCTATTGTTTATTTGAGAGGATTTAGGAAGTTATGAAACATGACCCAAGACCATCCATTCAGTGGAAAATCAGCTTGGGTGGGCTTGTAACTTGGGTGTGAAGGAGTCTCTGTGGATCTCCAAGGTGGGTTAAAAAGTGTTAGCCAGTTTGATGGAGTCTCATATATGGCACCAGTTTCCTGACTCTTTGGAGTTAGAAAAGGATCAATGGCTTCTGCTCGCTTTGATGCCAGACACTTCAGTTTCTCCACTGGAACCTTTCAAGCTGCTACTCCAGTGCTGGAGTTCAAAGGGGATGAGTCTGAGTAGGTGAGTCCATGTGTGGGTTCTTTAAGATGAACTGGTTGGGGTTCCAGCAGTTTCTTCCACTGACTCAATTCTTGCTGGTTTTGAAGCCAGAAATTGTGGGACTTATCTTCTTGGCACTGAAACCCTGGGCTGGGGGGCCTGGTGTAGGGCTTGGTCTTCTTGCTCCTGAGACATCCCTCCTGAATTTTTATCCACCACATGTTGTTGAGAGACCATCCTGTTCCATGTCTGCACCCTTCCCACCCATCTGGATGGATGTGGTTTTTTTTTTTTTTTTTTTTTTTTTTTTA
>PVIW01010627.1:9851-43073 GCA_004026585.1 Noctilio leporinus
TGATCATATCAATAGATGCTGAAAAAGCATTTGATAAAGTGCAGCAACCATTTATGATAAAAACCCTCAGCAAAATGGGAATAGAGGGAGCATACCTCAACATCATAAAGGCCATCTATGAGAAACCTGAAGCCAACATCATACTTAATGGACAAAAACTGAAAGCTTTTCCCCTAAGATCAGGAACGAGACAAGGCTGGCCACTTTCTCCACTTCCATTCTACATTGTCTTGGAAGTTCTAGCTATAGCCATCAGAGAAGAAAATGGAATTAAAGGTATCCAAATTAGAAAGGAGGAAGTCAAACTGTCATTATTTGCAGATGATATGATAGTGTACATATAAAACCTGATTGGCTCCACCAAAAACTTACTCAACCTAATAAGCAAATTTAGCAAAGTAGCTGGGTATAAAGTCAATATCCAGAAATCAAAAGCATTTTTGTATACCAATAATGAAACAACAGAAATAGAAGTGAAAAAACAAATCCCATTTACCATAGCAACAAGAAAAATAAAGTACTTAGGAATAAACTTAACTAAGGAGGTAAAAGACCTATACTCAGAAAACTACAGAACAATGAAGAAAGAAATATCAAGGAAGATAGAAATAAATGGAAGCATATACCATGTTCATGGATGGGAAGAATTAACATCATTAAAATGTCCATACTATCCAAAACAATCTATATATTCAATGCAATCCCAATTAAAATACCAATGACAGACTTCACAGAAATAGAAAAAATACTTCAAAAATTATATGGAGCCAAAAATGCCCATGAATAGCCACAGCAATCATGAGAAAGAAGAACAAGGTAGTAGGAATCACAATACCGGACTTCAAACAATACTACAAGGCTACTGTCATCAAAACAGCATGGTACTGGCATAAGAATAGACCTATAGACCAATGGAACAGAATAGAGAGCCCAGAGATTAACCCAGGACTCTATGGTCAACTCATATTTGACAAAGGGGGAAGGAACATCCAATGGAGTAAAAGCAGTCTCTTCAACAAATGGTGTTGGGAGAACTGGACAGCAACATGCAAAAAGATAAAACTAGACCACCAACTTACACCATGCACAGAAGAAACTCAAGATGAATAATGGATTTAAACATAAGCAGTGCCACCATAAAGGTCCTGGGGAAAAATATAGGCAGTAAACTTTTGGATATCCTACGCAGAAATATGTTTATTGCTACTTCACCTAGGGCAAAGGAAATCAAAGAATGAATCAACAAATGGGACTATATCAAATTGAAAAGTTTCTGTTCAGCTAAAGAAAATATCAGCAAAATTCAAAGGGAACCAACTGTATGGGAAAACATAATTGCCAATGATACCTCAGACAAGGGTCTGATCTCCAAAATATATAAAGTACTGGTGTGACTCAACACCAGGGAGACAGACAGCCCAATTAAAAAATGGGCAAAGGACCTGAACAGACAACTCACTGAGGAAGATATACAAAGGGCCCAGAGGCATATGAAAGAATGCGCAACATCACTAGTCATCAGAGAGATGCAAATTAAAACCACAATAAGGTACCACCTCACACCTGTCAGAATGGCAATCATCAACAAATCAACAAACAAGTGTTGGCGAGGATGTGGGGCAAAGGGAACCCTTGTACACTGTTAGTGGGAATGTAGGCTGGTGCAGCCACTGTGGAAAACAGTATGGGGTTTCTTTAGAAAACTAAAAATGGAACTGCCTTTTGATCCAGCAATTCCACTACTTGGACTATACCCAAAGAACCCTGAAACACCAATTCATAAGAACCTATGTACACCTATGTTCATAGCAGCACTATTTACAATAACCAAGTGCTGGAAACAGCCCAAGTGCCCATCAGTGGATGATTGGATCAAAAAACTTTGGTACATTGACACAATGGAATTCTGTATAGCAGAAAGAAGGAACTTGTACCCTTTGCAACAACATGGATGGAACTGGAGAGTATTTTACTTTGTGAAATAAGCCAGTCAGTGAAGGACAAATATCACATGATCTCACCCATTACAGGACAATAATGAACAAATCTAACAACAAGCAAAATAGAACCAAATATATGAATACAGTGAATAGGCCTTCAGTGGTCAGGGGGAAAGAGGTTGGGGGGAAGGGGGAGGCAGAGGCAAGGAAGGGGAGCAGCTTAGAAAAGAACCTAGTATAAAGGAACCATGGACATGGACAACAGATGAGATTGACTTTGGGGGAAATGGGTGGGTGGGGCGGGGGACAGAGGGGAGCAAAAAGGGGATGGATGTAATACAACAACAATAAAATTAAAAAAAAAATTTCCATATATCTATCAGCTGATTTCTCAAAAGACACACTTCAGGCCAGAAGGCATATGCATAAGTATTCAGAGCAATGAAAAGTAAGAAACTACAACCAAGACTACTCAATCCAACATGGCTAAAAATTAAAACTGGTGGTGAAACAAAGAACTTACCAGACCATGAAAAGAAAAAAATGGCTAAAGTTAATTACCAACCAATTAGTATTGCAAGAAATGTTCAAAGGTCTGCTTTCAGAAGAAGAAACAGAGAAAGAGAGCAACTTAGGTATAAAAATGGCAGTAAATAAGTACTTATCAATAATAACCTTATATGTAGATGGATTAAGTGCTCCAAACAAAAGTCAAGAGGTTGGTAAGTGAAAAAGAAAGCATCACACACGCACACACACACACATATACATACATACATATATATGTATATGTATATGTATATATATACATCATATGATGTCTAAAAGAAACCCACCTAAGATCAAAAGATTTATGCAGGAGGAAAGTGAAAGGATGAAAAAAATATTCCATGCAAATGGAAACAAAAAAAAAGTTGGGGTTGCGCTTCTCTTTTTGGACAAAATAGATGTCAAAACAAAGACAATAATCAGCCCTAGCTGATGGCACAGTGGATAAGGTGCTGGCCTGGGCACCCAGGGATCACTGGTTCGATTTCCAGCCAGGGCACACATAACCAGGTTGTAAGCCACATCTCCACCCAGGTCCATGGCTGGAGGCAGGTGAAAGGCAACCATACATTGATGTCTCTCTCCCTCTCTGCCATTCTCCCTTCCCCTCTCTCTCTAAAAATAATAAATAAAATTAAAAAAAAATCAAAGACAATGAAAAGAGTCAAGGAAGGTCATTACATAATACTAATAAAGTCAATCCAACAAGAGAAAATAACCCTATAAATATATATGTATACACTATAGGAGGACCTAAATATGAGTATGTGAAGAAAATCTTGGAGGATTTTAAGGGAGAGAATGACAGTAAAACAATCATAATAGGGGATTTTAACATCCCACTGCCATTAATGGATAGACTAACTAGACCAAGATCAACAAGAAGATTGTGACCTTAAATAACACACTAAGTCAGATGGATTTAATGGATATTTACATAACATGCCAACCCCAAAACAGAGTATGCGTTCTTTTCAAGTACACATGGAACAGTCTCAAAAATAGACCATGTTACAACACAAAATGCCTTAACAACTTCAAGAAAAGTAAAATCACATCAAGTATCTTCTTGAATCACAATGGTGTGGAATGGAAATCAACTACAATTTTAAAAAACTCAAAAATACTCAAATGTATGGCAGCTAATAGTATGTTTAAATAAAGAACGGACTACCAATGAGATCAAAGAAGAAATATAAAACTACATGAAAACAAATGAAAATAAACACACAACAACCTAAAAATCTATGGGACACAGCAAAAACAGTCCTGAAAAGAAAGATCATAGCACTATAGGTTTACCTCAAGAAACAAGAAAAATCTCAAACAATCTAACCCTACACCTAAAACAACAACAAAAAAGTCCAAGAGACAATAAAGAAAAGAAATAATAAAGAGCAGAGATAATATAAATGACATACAGACTAAAAAAAATACAAAGATTTATAACACCAATAACTGCTTCTTTGAGGAGATGAACAAGATCCATGAACCTCTAAAGAAGCTAATGAAGAAAAAAAAAAGAAAGAACCCACATATATAAAATATAAAATGAAAGAAGAGAAATAACAACAGACATCACAGAAATTCAAAATATTGAAAGAAAATGCAATGAATTATATGACAACAAATTGAACAACTTAGAAAAAATGGACAAGTTTCTAGAAACACTAATTTCAAAAAAATAAGGAAGAATCAGAAAATGGAAATAGAATGATAACAACTAATGAAATTGAAGCAGTAATTTAAAAGCTCCCAACAAACAGAAGTATTGGACCACATGGCTTCACTGGCAAATTTTACCCAACATCCAAAGAACTAACCCCTGTCCTTTTCAAACTATTCCAAAAAAATTCAAGAAGAGAAAATTCCAACCTCTTTTTACCAAGTCAGCATTAACCTAATTCAAAAACCAGATAAAGACTTCAAAATGAAAGAATATTACAGGCCTATATCCCTGATGAGCACAGATGCTAAAATCCTCAACAAAATAGTAGCAAATCAGATCCAGCAATTCATTAAAAATATTATTTACCATGATTAAGAGGGATTTATTCCGGGAATGCAGGTATGGTACAATATTTACTAATTGATAAACGTGATACATCACATGAAAGCTAAATACCACATATTTATATAAATACATGCAAAAAAAGGCACTCAATAAAATCTTACAACCATTTATGATTAAAAACCTTCAAAAATAAGGGTCTTATATGAAAAACCTGCAGCAACATCATATTCAGTGGGTAAAAAACTAAAAGCATTTTCCTTAAGATCTGGAACAAGACAGAGATGTCTGCATTCATTACTCTTATTCACCATAGTATTGAAGGTCCTTACCACAGTGATTAGACTTGAAGAAAAAATAAAACGCATTCAAATTAAAAAAGGAAGAAGTAGAGGGGGACCAAGATGGTGGAGGAGTAAGTGAAGCTACACCAATATCTTCCCAGGGCCAATCTAAAATTACGACCTAAGTGGGAAAAATCATCTGGAATAACCAACAGAACACCAGCTGGAGAGAAGCCTTTTTAGCACGGACAGTACAGAAAAGGACACTTCATTACAACATGATTGGCTGATTCCAGACTATGGAATGATCTGATGGCACCAGAGGTGAATCCAGAAAGTAAAGAAAGTACACCACCACTTGACAGAAGGTCACACCACAAGGACAGGAACTCAAAAATGGCTCAATCTAGAAAGCAAAAGAAAAAAAGAGACACCTAAAAATTGGGAGAAAAAATACCCTGGCTGGTGGCACAGTAGATAAAGTACTGGCCTTTAAGCCCAAAGGTTGCTGGTTCGATTCCCCAGCCAGGGCACATAATGAGGTTGCAAACCAGGTCTCCAGCCAGGTGTGTAGCTAGAGGCAAGTGAAAGGCAACCATACATTGATGTCTCTCTTCCTCTCTGCCTCTCTCTCTTCCCCTCTCTCCAAAAATAATAAAATCTTTTTAAAATATTGGACGAAAAAAGAAAACAGTCCTTCACTGAAAGAAAAGGAGGAATCCTTAGAAAGATTATTAAATGAAGTAGAGGCGAGCAAATTCCAGATATAGAATTCAAAATAATGATGATAGAGAAGCTCAATGAGCTCAGTAATCTAAAAAATCTACAAACAACTCCAGGGGAACTATGAAGAACTCCAGGGAAGCTACAAGGAATTTACCAAGACCTACATACACCAGCATTAAAAAGGACTTAGAAACAATCAATAAAAGCCAGGAGGAAATGAAAAACACAATTTCTAAATTGAAGAATACAGTAGAAGGAATCAACAGCAGGCTAGAGGAAGCATAGGATCAGATCAGTGAGCTGGAGAACAATGTAGAAAAACATTCCAACAGTGCAACAAAATGAAAAAAGACTGAAGAAGTGTGAAGAGGTTTTAAGAAAGATGCAGTACAACATGAAACTCAATAAAATCTTTATCATAGAGATACCAGAAGGAGAAGAGAAGCAAAGATGGAAAACCTGTTTGAAAAAGTAGTGATAGAAAAAGTCCTTAACTTGATGAGTGAAAATGTCACTCAAGTTCAGGAAGCACAGAGGATCCCAATGAAAATGAACCCAAACAGAGACATCATAATTAAAATGGCAAAGTTCAAAGACAAAATCCTAAAAGCATTAAGAGAGAAACAGCTAATAACATGTAAGGGGCTCCAATAAGGTTATCAACAGATTTATCAACAGAAACACTATAAGCCAGAAGGGAATGGCAAAAAGATATTCCAGGCAATGAAAAATAAAGGCTATAACCACGATGACTCTACCCAGCAAGGCTCTCATTCAAAGTGGAAGGTGAAATAAAGAGTTTCCCAGACAAAAGAAGGCTAAAAGAATACATCACCACCAAACCAGCATTGCAAGGGATGCTATATGTCTGCTTAAAAAAAATGAAGAAACAGGAGAGACAGGGAACACAGGTTAAAAGGGGGAAAATGTCAATGAAGAAGTAACTGTCAATACTAACCTTAAATGCAAATGTATTAAACGCAGCAATCAAAAGATATAAGGTAGCTGAATGGACAAGAAAACATGACCCACATATATGCTGTCTGCAAAACATCCACCTTAGAACAAGAGATCAATACAGACTGAAAGTGAAGGGATGGAAAAATATATTTCAAGCAAATGCACATGGGAAAAAGGCATAGCAATACTTATTTCAGACAAAATAGACTTTATAATAAATGGCACAAAAAGAGACAAAGAAAGACATTTAATATACTTCAGGGGACAACCCATCAAGAAGATATAACCCTTGTAAATATATATGCACCCAACATAGGAACACTCAGGTATATAAAAGAAATCTTGGAGGACTTCAAGAAGGATATCAATGGCAACACACTAATAGTAGGGGATTTTAATATCCTATTGTCAACAATGAACCAATCTTCCAAGCAAATAAATAAATAAATAAATAAATAAACAAACAAGGATATTGTGGCATTGAACAACACTCTACATAAATAAAATGAACTTAACTTATATATACAGAACTTTTCACCCCAAAGAAACAAAATACACATTCTTTTCAAATGCACGTTACATTTTCAAAGATAGACCACATAGTAGGATACAAGACAAGCGTTCACAAATACAATAAAATTGAAATTATACTAAGCATCTTCTCAGATCACAATGCCTTGAAACTAGAAACCAACCTGGAGGAAAACCACCAAAAAGATTCTAATTCATGGACACTGAATAACATGGTATTAAGTAATCAATGGGTTAACAGTGAGATCAAAGAAGAAATAAAAAAGTTTCAGGAAATGGCCCTGGTTGGCAGCACAATGCATAAGGTGCTGGCCTTTGAACCCAAAGGTTGCTGGTTCAATTCCACAGCCAGGGCCATAACCAGGTTGCAAGCTAGGTCTCCAGCCCAATCCATTGCTGGAGGCAGGTGAAAGGCAACTGTATATAGATGTCTCTCTCCCTCTCTGTGTCTCTCTCTTCCCTTCTCTCTAAAAATAATAAAAATAAAATCTTTAAAAAAGAAAGTTTCTGGAAACAAATGAAAATGAATACACCACAGCCCAAAATCTACGGGACACCGTGAAGGCAGTCCTCAGAGGGAAATTCATAGCAAAACAGGCCTACCTAAGAAGGCTAGAAGAAGCACATACAAACAACCTATTCATAAATAATTAGAGAAGCAGCAACAAACAAAGCCCAGAGGAAGTAGAAGGAAGGAAATAATCAAGATCAGAGCAGAATTAAATGATTTAGAGACTATAACTACAATTTAAAGAATCAGTAAATCCATGAGCTGGTTCTTTGAAAAGATAAACAAAATTAACAAGCTTTTAACCAGGTTCATCAAGAAAAAAAGAGACTGGACCCAAATAAATAAAATCAGAAATGACAGAAGAGAAATCACAACTGATACTTCACAAGTACAAAGGATTATAAGAAATTACTATATAATATATAATATATATAATATACTATTACATGACAAAAAATTTGACAACCGGGGTAAAATGGACAAATTTCTGGAAATGTATAATCTACTAAAACTGAATCCAGAAGAAGAAGAAAGCCTGAATAGGCCAATAACAACGAGTGAAATTGAAGCAGTGATCAAAAAACTCCCAGTACACAAGAGCTCTAGACCAGATGGCTACGCAGGTGAATTTTACCAAACATTTAAGGAAGAACTAACTCCTATACTTCTCAACCTATTCCAAAAATCCAAGAAAAGGGAAGACTCCCAAACTCTTTCTATGAGGCCAATATTTTTCTAATACCAAAACCTGGTCAAGACACAACTAAGAAAGAAAACTACAGGTCAATATCTCTGATGACAATGGATACTAAAATTCTCAAGAAAATACCGGCAAAATGGATCCAGCAACACATTAGAAAGATTGTATACCATAATCAAGTGGGATTCATCCTAAGGATGCAAGTATTGTACAACATTTGCAAATCAATGAGCATAATACACCACATAAACAAAATGAAAGATGAAAATCATAGGGTCATATCAATAGAGGCTGAAAGGCATTAAATAAATTACAGCAACCATTTTTGATAAAGACATGAAGCAAAATGGGAATAGAGGGAGTATACCTCACCATAATAAAGGCCATATATGAGAAACCTGCAGCCAACATCATACTCACTGGGCAAAAACTAAAAGCTTTCCCACTAAGATCAGGAACAAGACAAGGCTGTTCACTTTCTCCACCTCTATTTAAGATCTTTTTGGAAGTTCTAGCCATAGCTATCAGAGAAGAAAAAAGAATCAAAGGCATCCAAATTGGGAAGGAGGAAGTAAAACTGTTATTATTTTCAGATGACATGATAGTGTACGTAGAAAACCTGATAGCCTCCACCAGAAACCTACTCAACCTAATAAGTGAATTTAGCAAAATAGTCAGATATAAAATCAATATTCAGAAATCAATGAAATATCAGATAGAAGGTAGAAACAAATCCCATTTACCATAGCAACAAGATAAATAAAGTACTTAGGAATAAACTTAACCAAGGTAGTAAAAGACTTATATTCCGAAAACTACAGAACACTGAAGAAAGAAATTCAGGAAGATAGAAATAAATGGAAGCATGTACCATCTTCATGGGGTATGGGTGGGGAGAATTAACATCATTAAAATGCCTATACTACCCAAAGCAATCTAGAGATTCAATGCAATTCCAATTAAAATACCAATGATATATTTCACATATCTAGAAAAAATACTTCAGAAGTTTACATGAAGCCAAAAATGACCACAAGTAGTCACAGCCATTTTAAGCAAGAAGAACAAAGTAGGAGGAATCCCAATACTGGATATAAAACTATACTACAAGGCCACTGTAATCAAAACAGTCTGGTACTGGCATAGCAATAGACATACAGATCAATGGAACAGAATAGAGAGCCCAGAAATAAACCCAGGACTCTATGGTTCATTAATATTTGACAAAGGGAGAAGGAGCATAAAATGGAGTGAAAATAGCCTTTTCAACCAGTAGTGTTGGGAGAAATAAACAGGGCCATGTAAAAAACAAAACAAAACAAAACAAAAAACTAGACCATCAGTTTACACCATACCCCAGAATAAACTCAAGATAGGTGAAGGACTTAACCATAAGCTGTTCCACCATAAAAGTCCTAGAGGAAAACATAGGAAGTAAAATTTAAGATAACCCAGGGAGCAATATTTTCACCAATATTTCTCCAAGGGCAGAGGAAATAAAGGAACAAATAAACAAATGAGACTACATTAAATAAAATGTTTCTGCTCAGCTAAAAAAATATCAGGCCCTGGCTGGTGGCTCAGTGGATAGGCACCAGCCTGTAAACCCAAAGGTTGCTGGTTTGATCCCCAGCCAGTGCACATAACCAGGTTGCAAGCCAGGTCTCCAGCCAGGTCTGTAGCTGGAGGCAGGTGAAAGACAACTATACATTGATGTTTCTCTCCCTTTCTTCCTCCCTCCCTGCCCTTCTCTCTAAAAATAATTAATAAAATCTTTTTTTTTTTTTTTTTTTTTTTTTAAGATAACATCAGGAAAATTAAAAGGGAACCAACCATATGGGAAAACATATTTTCCAATGATACCTCAGACAAGGGTTTGGTCTCCAAAATATATAAAGAACTAATGTGACTCAACACCAGGGAGATAGACAGCCCAATTAAAACAGACACTTCTCCAGGGAGGACATACAAAGGGCCCTTAGGCATATAAAAGAATGAGCCAAACCATTAAGCATCAGAGAGATGCAAGTTAAAACCACAATGAGATCCCACTTCACACCTGTCAGAATGGCCATCATTAACAAATCAATAAACAACAAGTGCTGGTGAGGATGTGGAGAAAAGGGAACCCTGTTGCACTATTGGTGGGAATGTAGACTGATGTAGACACTGTGGAAGACAATATGGAATTTCCTCAAAAAATAAACAATGGAACTCAGCATATCCACTGCTAGGAGTATACCTTTAGAACCCTGAAACACCAATTCAGAAGAACCCATGTACCCTTCTAGGTTCATAGCAGCACTATTTATAGTAGCCAACTCCTGGAAATAGCCTAAATGCCCATCAGTGGATGAAGAGATCAAAAAACTTTGGTAAGTTTACACAATGGAAGACTTCACAGCAGAAAGAAAGAAGGAACTCCTATCGTTTGTGATAACATGGATGGAATTGAAAAGTATTATGCTTAGTGAAATAAGCCAGTCAGTGAAAGACAAATACCATATGATCTCACCCAATATAGGAAACTAATGAACAAAACAGACAAACAAGCAAAACAGAACCAGAGATATGGAAACAAGGAATAGACTTTCAGTGTGCAGAGAGGGGAGAGAAGAGGGAGAAAGACGCAAAGTGGAGCAGTTCAGTTAAGGAACTAGTGTGGATAACCCATGGATATGGACAACATGTGGGATTCACTGTGGGAGAGAGGATGGGAAGGGTGGGGCAGGGAAGAATGTTGGGGGAAAATGGGGTAAATATAATACAACAACAATAAAATTAAAGCAAAAAAATAAAAATAAAATAGGAGGAAGTATAGCTGTCATTATTCACAGATGACATGACGTACATAGAAACTCTAAACAGTCCACCAAAAACCTAGTAGATCTACTGAATGAATTTGGTAAAGTAGCACAATGCAGGATAAATATTGAGAAATTGGTGGCATTTTAAATTTATTTTCACTGAGGGCATATTTTTCATTGATTTTAAACAGAGTGGAAGGGGGGAAAAGAAAGAGAGAGAGATTCACATGAGAGAGAAAAATTTGATTTGTTGCCTTTTTGTACATGCCCTCAAAGTATATAGAATCTGCAATCTGTATATGTGCCATGACTGAGAATTGAACCCGTAGCCTTTAGGTCTACTGGACAATGCTCCAATCTACTGAACCGCACTGGACTAAGGTGGGTAGTATTATTGCACCCAATAATGAACTATCAGAAAGAGAAACTAAAAAGGTACTCCATTTGCTATTGCAACAAATAACAATATGGTACCTAGGAATAAATTTAACCAAAGAGGTAAAAGGCCTGTACTGAGAAAACTATATAACATTGAAGGTATTGAGAGAAAAATAAAACTAAATGGAAGCATATATCATGTTCATAGGTTGGAATAATTAACATTATTAAAATTTCCATACCACCCAAAAGCAATCTATAGGTTCAATGCAATTCCAATCAAAATACAAATGACATTTTTCATAGAGCTAAGATAAATATTCCAGAAATGTATATGAGACTATAAGACCCATAATAGCCTCATCAATCTTGAGAAGTAAGAGCTGCGTTGGAGGTATCACAATACCTGAAATCAAACTATATTACAAAGTCAGCTTCTGAGGTCCCTCCAATCTCTTCTAGGGAAGAAAAGGGATAAGGTCCCAAGTTAGACAGAGTATCAGACAAGGCAGCTGAGTAGACCCCAGAGAGTACTGGCTGTCGCTGCAGTATTACAAAAAGCTCTCTCTACACAGGAAAGCTTAAGAGAGCTGGAAGAAGCTGGCGCCCAACAGTTGCACTCTGCAGATAGCCGGTGGGAGTAAACCCCAGACACAGGCAAGTAGGGAGTGCATGCACATAACCTGGCTGATTGCAGCAGAGAAAGTTTTTCTAATGTTCCAAAGTTTTAATACTTAAAATAACTTAAATGTCAATGATTTTTAAATTTTATTCCTGACTGTTATCAACATTAAAATACTTATATTAATGTCAATTATATACTGAAAGACTGTCATTTTCATACAATGTTACTTTCACTAATGTGGATTTTTAGCTGTCTCCCATCTCAAATTATTCATCGTCTTTTCTGCCTACTGAGCATTCTTTTCCTTATAATACATCGTTAGGTTTGTCAAAGTTATCAGATAAAAACAGAATGTCCAGTTAAATTTAAATTTCAGATAAACAACAAATAATTTTATTGTAAGCATGTCCCATGCAACTAAAGTTGTATTATTTATCAGAAATTCTAATTTAAGTGGTTGTCCTGTAGTTTATTGGCAAACTTACACATCCCCCAGTTTTGACTGGGACATTCAAATAGTAAACCATGACCTCCGAGCAGACTTTCTGTCTTAAATTCATAATTAGTCTTCTTCCATGAACCCTCTACCTCCTTTTCATTCATCCAGGTCATGGGCAACTATGTCCTAAGGGATGACAGCCAGTAAACATTTGATTTGAAACCAGATATAACACTCTACTTGAGATGTGACTTGAGCCAAACAGAATAGGGTCAACACTTCCCTTGTTATAGATTCTATTTCTGTTAAAAAAGGTCTAATGTAACATGGGTTTATTGGCCAGCTCCACCACACTGCTAACTAAAAGTAATCTTTACCTAGTTAATTTTAATTATCTTTTCATATGTTCAGCTGAATGATATTTTACTCCTAGTATTCTATTTAAGCCCTACTTCATTCTATTTTAAAACATCAGAGCAACAAAATTTTTCGTTTCCTTTTCATTTCTGAGCTCTTCTGAGAGCTAGCTCATTTCTCAAAAGAAACTATTCAGGCAAGAAGGGTCTGGTAAGAAATATTCAAAGTGATGAAAATCAAAGACCTACAGCCAAGATTACTCTATCCAGCAAAGCTATTACTCAGACTGGAAAGGGAGATAAAGTGCTTCGCAGACAAGGTAAAGCTAAAGGGGTTCATTATCATCAAACCTTTATAACATGAATATTAAAGGACTTATTCAGGAAAAAGATAATCAAAACTAGGAATGACAACAAACTCACAACTATCAACAACAGTATCTGAAAAATAAAAACAAACTAAACAGACAAATGACAGGGGACAGAATCATAGGTATGAGGAACATTTGGAGGGGTGTCAGCTGGAAGGGGGAAGAGGGAGGAGGAAGAAAATGGTTCAGGGATTAAGAAGCATAATTTGTGGCAGCAGAATGGACAGGGAGATGTTAAGGACAGTACAAGAAAGGGTAAAACCAAAGAATTTACATGCATGACCCATGGATACGAACTAAAGAGGGTGGGATTGCTGGAGGGAGATGGGGTGCTGGGTGGAGGGGAGCAAAGGGGAAAGATACTGGGACAACTGTAACAGCATAATCAATTTTAAAAAAAGAAAAAAAGGAAACAAAATGGTCTCCTTGATTGCAAATATTCCTTAACTAAAAAAAAAAAGAAAAGAAGAAAAGAAAAGAGAAAACCAAAACTTAACTTTGACATGAGCTAAATTTCTGTCAGTGCGTCCCAGGTTTTGGGTTTCTGGGCACAATCTTTGTTGGTGCTAAATGAAAAGGTTACTGTTTGCAGTTTCTTTCAGCTATTTTAAGACTGCTGGCAGTGACTGATCTGTCAGTTGCCAGCAGGCCAGTCCTTTTCCAAAGTAACTGGATGCTGTGTTTGAGAAATGTGATAGTTGACAGGCAGACATCATGATGCTTGTGACACGGCCTGTGCCCCAAGCTTCAAGTCAGATATTAATCAAAAACAATAAGAGTCGTTTCTACAAAAAAAAAAAAAAAAAAAAAAAAAAAACGGTGGGTGGTTTTGTTTGTGCATTTGCTAAATGGGAAATTACTTAAACTTAATAAAGCTGGATATATTTCTAAAATTTGAGTAACTCAATTAAGTTCATTGAGCTCTGGTAATTTTCAACATGTTTTGCTGCAATGCAGCTTTTTTTCATTTCCAAATGACTTGTTCATCTAGACAGAATTTTATACTCCAATCATTTGAAAAAGTAGACAAATTTAATCAAATGGTTGCTTTTTATAAATCAAAACTTTAAACTAATTTTCAGAACTGACAGATATGACAAGTTATTTTGCTATATTGGACTATCGGCATACGAAATGTATTGAAGTTTGGCCTGAGATCAGGCAAAATGAATCAAGCCAGTCAATACAAATAGAGTATTTGATAAATTATATGTTTAGCTTATTTTATTAACACTAACCTGTCAAAAAGTCAAAACAAACTTTCTGGAACATAAATTATGAAAAACTAATCTATTGAATTTCTTCTATACCAAGCACTTTGCAATTATCTTATTATTGTTATCACCAATTTAGGGTCATAAAAGTGGTAGGTTTTTTTTTAAACAAATGTTATCACACTTATGATACTCTCTTACATATACTAATCTGACTGCATTGCCATCAGAAATAGTAATATTTTGAAAATTTTTATGTATAGATTTTCCATTTTATAATATTGCTTAGATATAATAGACAAGGCTTTAAATTTATTTTGTCTATAGATCAATGAAATAAACAATTAAGAATATAAAATTTGGTATATCTTAAAATTATATATAAGGAGTTTTATTTAAATTAAAGTACATAAGTTATTTTAATTGCACAAGTATTAAGATTTTATATATATATGTACACACACACATATATATACTAGGACTTAAAAGTATAAAATGAAGTATATATAATTCTTTTTCTAATTGCTTATTTATTATTTTAAAATTTACTTATTATTGTTGTATTACAATTGTTTTATTTTCCTTCCATTGCTCTCCCCTGCCCCACCCTCTCTGTCCCGTCTCCCACAGTCAATCTCACCTCATTGTCCATGTCCATGGGTCCTTCTTGCTAACTTCTTAACTAAACCCTTCCCCTACTTTCTACCTTCTCCCCTTCCCCCTAGTCACCATCATTCTGCTCCTTTTTTTTTTTTTTTTCCATGTCTCTTGTTCCATTATGCTAATCTTTGTTTTGTTCATTAGCGAGATCGTATGGTACTTGTCTTTTGCTGTCTGGCTTATTTCACTAAGCTTGACACTCTCCAGGTCCACCCACACTATGGCAAATGGCAGGAGTTTCTTCTTTCTTTCTACTGCATAGAACTCCGTTGCGTAAATGCACCACGGTTTTTTGATCCATTCATCCACTGAAGGGCACCTAGGTTGTTTCCAGTGCTTGGCTATTGTAAAAAGGGCTACTATGAAATAGGGGCGCATAGTTCTTCTGAATTGGTGTTTCAGGATTCTTTAGGTATAATCCTAGCAGTGGAATCACTGGGTCATAAGGCAGTTTCATTTTTAGTTTTTTCCATAGTGGCTGCACCAGTCTGCATTCCTACCAGCAGTGCTCCAGAGTTCCCTTTTCCCCACATCCTCGCCAGCTCTAGTTGTTTATTGATTAATTAATGATGGCCATTCTGACAGGTGTGAGGTGGTATTTCACTGAGGTTTTAATTTGCCTCTCTCTGATGGCTAGTGATATTGTACATTCTTTCATATGCCTTTGGGCCCTTTTTATGTCCTCTTCAGAGAGTTGTCTGTTCAGATCCTTTGCCCATTTTTTTTAAGGTTTTTTTTTTTTAGATTTTATTTCATTATTTTTAGAAAGAGGGGAAGGGAGAGAGGCAGAGAGGGAGAGAGACATCAATGTATGGCTGCGTTTCATCTGCCTCCAGCCACAGACCTGACTGGAGACCTGGTTTGCAACCTGGTTATGTGCCCTGGTTGGGGAATGGAACCTGCGACCTTTGGGTTCGCAGGCTGGCGCCTTATCCACTGTGCTACCAGCCAGGGCTTGCCCATTTTTTAACAGGGCTACCTGTCTTCCTGGTGTTGAGTCACATAAGTTCTTTGTATACTTTGGAGATCAAATCCTTGTTTGAGGTACCAATGGCAAATATATTTTCCTGTACAGTTGGTTCCCTTTGAATTTCTCTGGTGTTTTCTTTAGCTGAATACAAACTTTTCGGTTTGATGTAGTCCCATTTGTTTATTTGTTCTTTTATTTCCTTTGCCCTTGGAGAAGTATCAGTAAACATATTTCTGCATAGGGTATCTAAAATTTTACTGCCTATATTTTTTTCCAGGACCTTTATGGTGGCAATGCTTATGTTTAAGTCCTTTATCCATGTTGAGTTTATTTTGGTGTATGGTGTAAGTTGGTGGTCTAGTTTTATTTTTTACATGTTGCTGTCCAGTTCTCCCAATACCACTTGTTGAAGAGACTGTTTTTACTCCATTTTATGTTTCTTCCC
This sequence comes from Noctilio leporinus, assembly GCA_004026585.1. NCBI lineage: Eukaryota > Metazoa > Chordata > Mammalia > Chiroptera > Noctilionidae > Noctilio > Noctilio leporinus. The sequence continues at coordinate 26,329 of PVIW01010627.1, forward strand.
CCTTTGTCAAATATTAATTGACCATAGTTAGAAATAAACTGGGTTTATTTCTGAGCTCTCTATTCTGTTCCATTGATCTACTTGTCTATTCTTATGCCAGTACCAGACTGTTTTTTTTTTTTTTTATTTTATTGTTGTTGTATTACATCCATCCCCTTTTTGCTCCCCTCTGTCCCCCTCCCCACCCACCTGATTACAGTAGCTTTGTAGTATAGTTTGATATCCAGTATTGTGGTTCCTCTTACCTTCTTCTTTCTCAAGATTGCTGTGGGTATTCTTGGGCATTTTGGGCTTCATATAAATTTTTGAAGTATTTTTTCTATATCTGTGAAATATGTCATTGGTATTTTAATAGGGATTGCATTGAATCTATAGATTGCTTTGGGTAGTATGGACATTTTAATGATGTTAATTCTTCTCATCCATGAACATGGTATATGCTTCCATTTATTTCTATCTTCCTGAATTTCTTTCTTCAATGTTCTGTAGTTTTCTGAGTGCAGGTCTTTTACCTCCTTGGTTAAGTTTATTCCTAAGAACTTTATTTTTCTTTTTGCTATGGTAAATGGGATTTGTTTTCTAGTTTCTATCTCTGATGTTTCATTATTGGTATACAAAAATGCTTTTGATTTCTGAATATTGACTTTATATCCAGCAATTTTGCTAAATTTGCTTATTAGGTTGAGTAGGTTTTTGGTGGAGCCTATGGGGTTTTCTATGCACACTATTACATCATCTGCAAATAATGACAGTTTTACTTTCTCCTTTTCAATTTGGATACCTTTGATTCCTTTTTTTTTTCTCTCTGATAGCTATGGCTAGAACTTCCAGAGTGATGTTGAATAGAAATGGAGAGAGTGGATAGCCTTGTCTTATTCCTGATCTTAGAGGGAAAGCTTTTAGTTTTTACCTGTTGAGTATGATATTGGCTTCAGGTTTCTTATATATGACCTTTATTATATTGAGGTATGCTCACTCTATTCCCATTTTGCTGAGCATTTTTATCATAAATGGATGCTGTACTTTATCAAATGATTTTCCAGCATCTATTGATATGATCATATGGTTTTTGTCTTTCATTCTGTTGATGTATTACATTTATTGATTTGCAAATGTACCATCCTTGCATCACTGGAATGAAACACATTTGATCATGGTGTATGATCTTTTTAATGTATTGCTGGATCCAGTTTGCCAACATTTTGTTGAGGATTTTGGCACCTATGTTCATCAGAGATATTGGCCTGTAGTTTTCTTTCTTTGTTGTGTCTTAACCTGGTTTTGGGATTAGAACAATACTGGCTTAATAGAAAGAGTTTGGGAGTCTTCCTTCCTCTTGGATTTTTTGGAATAAATTGAGAAGGATTAGAATTAGTTCTTACCTAAATGTTTGGTAAAATTTGCATGTGTAGCCATCTGGTCTGGGGCTTTTGTGTGCTGGAAATTTTTGGATTATTGCTTCAATTCCACTAGTTGTTATTGGTCTATTCAGGCTTTCTGCTTCTTCTTGATTGAGTTTTGGTAGATTATACATTTTCAGAAATTTGTCCATTTTACCCAGGTTGTCAAATTTCTTGTCATGAACTTGTACATAGTAATTTCTTATACTCCTTTGCACTTCTGAAGTATCAGCTGTGATTTCACCTCTTCATTTCTGATTTTGTTTATTTGGGTTGTCTTTTTTTATTTCCTGATGAGTTTGGCTAAAGGCTTGTCAATTTTGTTTATTTCAAAGAACAAGCTCCTGGATTTATTGATCCTTTGAATTGTTGTTTTAGTCTCTATGGCATTTAATTCTGCTCTGATCTTGATTATTTCCTTCCTTCTACTTGCTCTGGCTTTGCTTTTTGTTGCTTCTCTGTTCTTGTAGCTTTGTGGTTAAGTTTTTTGTATGTGCTTCTTCTAACTCCTTAGGTAGGCCTGTATTGATATGAATTTCCCTCTGAGGACGGCCTTCACTGTGTCCCATAGGTTTTGGGCTGTTGTGTATTCATTTTCATTTGTCTCCAGAAACTTCTTTATTTCTCCTTTAATCTCACTGTTAACCCATTGATTACTTAATAGCATGTTATTCAGTCCATGAATTAAAATCTTTTTGGTGGTTTTTCTTAAGGTTGGTTCCTAGGTCCAAGACATTGTGATCTGAGAAGATGCTTGGTATGATTTCAATTTTCCTGTGTTTGTGGAGGCTTGTCTTGTGTCCTACCATGTGGTCTATCTTTGAGAATGTTCCATGTGCATTTGAAAAGAATGTGTATTTTGCTTCTTTGGGGTGAAAAGTTCTGTATATATACATTAACTCCATTTCACCTAGAGTATTGTTCAATGCCACAATATCCTTGGTGTTTTTTGCTTAGAAGATCAGTCCATTGTTGATAATGGGGTATTAAAATCCCCTACTATTAGTGTGTTGCTGTCAATATCTTTCTTGAGGTTCTTCAAGATTTTCTTTATATATTTGGGTGCTCCTATGTTGGGTGCATATATGTTTACAAAGGTTATATCTTTTTTTTTTAATTTAATTTTATTGTTGTTGTATTACGTCCATCCCCTTTTTGCTCCCCTTGGTCCTCTTCCCCAGGGTTATATCTTCTTGATGGATTGTTCCCTTAAGTATTATGAAATGTCTTTCTTTGTCTCTTTTATGGTCATCATTTTAAAATTTATGTTATCTGATGTGAGTATTGTTACTCCAGCCTTTTTCTATGTGCATTTGCTTGAAATATATTTTTCCATTCCCCCACTTTCAGTCTGTGTTGGTCTTTTGTTCTGAGGTAGGTCTCTTGATGACAGCATATGTGTGGGTCATGTTTTCTTATCCATTCAGTTATCCTATATCTTTTGATTGCTGCATTTAATCCATTTACATCTAAGGTTACTATTGACAGGTGCTTTATCAAAGATATTTTTCCCTTTTGTTTCTGTGTTCTCCTCTATCTCTCTCTGTTTCCTTATCTTTAATAAAAATATTTTATCTATTCATTTCTTTAGAGAGAGGGGAAGAGAGGGAGAAAGAGGGGAAGAGAAACAATAATGTGTGGTTGCCTCTTTAATGTCCCCAGTTGAGAACCTGGCCTGCAACTCAGGAATGTGCCCTGATGGTGAACTGAACTTGCAACCCTTTGGTTCTCAGGCCAAGACTCAATCCATTGGCCACACCAGCTAGGACTTTTCATCTTTTTAAACCTGTCCCTTTAGCATTTCTTGTAATGTTGGTTTGGTGGAGATATATTCTTTTAGCTTTCATTTGTCTGGGAAACTTCTTATTTCACCCTCCATTTTGAATGAGAGCCTTGTTGGGTAGAGTAGTCTTGATTGTAGGCATTTGTTTTTCATTGGAATATTTTTTGCTATTCTCTCCTGGCTTGTTCTTTTTCTGTTGAGAAATCAGTTGATAATCTTATTGCAGTCCCCTTATATATTATTAGCTGTTTGTCTCTTGATGCTTTTAGCATTCTCTCCTTATCTTTGAAATTTGCCATTTTAATTATGATGTGTCTTGGAATGTGTCTATTTGGGTTCATCTTCATTGGGATCCTCTGTGTTTCCTGAACTTGAGTGATGTTTTCATTCATCAAGTTAGGGAATTTTTCTATGACTCTCCTTCAGGTATTCCTATGATAAGGATACTGTATTTCATGTTGTCCTGCAACTCCCTTAAAAGCTCTTTATTATTTTTCAGCCTTTTTTCATTTTGTCTCACTGTCTGTGTATGTTTTTCCACATTGTCCACAATTCACTGATCCAGTCCTCTGTTTCCTCTAACCTTCTTCTGATTCCTTCTATTGTATTCTTTAGTTCAGAAATTGTATTCTTCATTTCCTCCTGGCTTTTATTAATGGGTTCTATGTCCTTTTAAAGGCTGGTATAATTTTTTATAAGTTCCTTGTAGTTTCCCTGGAGTTCTTTGTAGGTGTCTTTGAGCTCATTGAGCTCATTAGGCTTTCTTATAACCATTGCTTTGAATTTCATGTCTGATAGTTTGCTTGTTTCTATTTCATTTAGCAGTCTTTCTGGAGATTCCTACTTTCCTTTAGGTGATGGGCTCTTTCTTTTCCTCCCCATTTTAGGTGTCTGTTCTTGCTTGTTTTTGTTTCTTGGATTAATGTGCTATAACTACCTGCCTTCATGAAGTGCCCTTCTGTGGTAGGAGACTCATGGGATACAGTGGTACAGTCTCCTAGATTTCTTCAACTTGCTGCTGTTGGATGCCCTTTATGTCATTAATTTTGGCTATCTGGTTGTATTTTGGATTTGGCTTATGTGTTGCTACTTGAAGAGTTTTTCTCTTCAACTGACTGATTGAGAGACAATCCTTCTACTATGTCTCATATATTGTTATTGAGTTGCTCCTAAAACAGAACCACCAGTCCAGGTAAAATAAGCCCACCTTCAAAGATATCTTATACCCTTAATTATACTTTCAACTGCATTTGAGCTTAGCTAAATACCAATACCCTCAAAGATACACCCAACCTTTAATCACACTCTCAGCTGCAAATGAGCACTCATAATATGGGTATAAATATAGTAAGACTATTATAAGAGAGGAAAAATAATTGAGTTGACTGAAATATAAATAATTTTTGAATGGTGCCAAGGAGTAGCAAACATAGTGGTGAAAAGTGGCATGGGGATGAAAGAGAGAAAGCAAACTGTATGTCTTATATAGAAATAGGTGGGTGGGGGAAATCTGAATGCAGCACAAAAGTGGGAGTGTACAGTATTAAGCCTAAGCAGAAGAGACACATACACATACACACACACACACACACACACACATGCATACACACACATACATACAGAGTGTGTGTGACACATTGGCAAAACTTTAGTAAAATAAACAACATACGACAAAAGTATATTTTGAAATATATTTATTCTTATATGTAAATACATAAACATAGTCCTTTTTTAAAAAATTGTTCAGAAAAGTCTCCATTTGCTGCAATAATAGACTCAGTTTGACTTCAGAATCTCGAGCACACTTTCATTAACTTTTATTTCTCCATAGACATCATAATGTTTTTAATACGAACAATAGGGGCTCATATATATATATTAGACAGATCTGGCATGGGGCCAATAAGAACTGAGATAGCACAGCACTCATGCACTCTCTTACATAAGGATAATTTGGTAAAATACATGCATGTTGAGGTGGGAATCCTGGCTATGGTCATTCTGACATGAAAAATATATACTAAATAAAATATCTCTAAGCACATACACACAACAATCCTATGCATTGATCTACTGACACAAGTGTGATGGAAAGGGTCACAGGAATAAATATAACTGTATTTTGCCTAGGAGCCATGGCACTATATCTACAAATTCAGTGTTCACAATAACTTATGAAAATTAATTTATATACAAGATCTATATACAAATATTTAATGTTTTTATATACTCTAGTAATAACCAATTAGAAAATAAAACTGTTTAGATAGCATATGTAATAATTTTAAAATAAGGAAACCTACGAATAATTCTAACAAAAAATAAACAAGACTCTACAGATAAAAAATAGTACAAGATATTTTTAGGAAAGGTCGAAAGAGTTACACCTTTCCTTATATAGACACACATCCATAGTATGCATGAAAATAAAATTCTGTAACTTTTCCTATGTCTTCCTTATTGTTCATAACCCTCAAAGTCCCCTTAAATATAAGGGGACAATCATTCTGATTCAAATATAAAGACCTTCCTTGGATTCCTTGGACAAATATAACTTGCTGCTTTTTTGGGTTTTTTGGAAGGTCATTATGACCAAATATTCATTTGCTTCCTGACTTATTTTTATTTTTAAGATTTCCACATCAAATGCAAAATTCCTTGAGATGATGGAATCTTAAACTATATTTAACTTAACATCTTCGTTAACAGGAAGATGAAATCATCCTGTATTTTCCCATACAGGATGGGAAAATTATAGGAGGGAGAGATGTTTAAAGACAAGTTGTGCAAAATAGTGCTTTACAAACCCTGGTCATACTCACAAAATATTTCCTTTCATTATAATTAAAAACCCCATATTACAATTAAAACCTCCTTATTCGTCCTGAACCTCCAGGAGAAATGGAGAAGGGTGGTACTTATTCACTAAGGTAAATTTTTAGGGAAAGTCTACTATAAAGCTCTTGGTTTCTTTTACATGGTCTAAATCTGTCTCTATTTTTCCATGTCCTCATTTTCTAATTATTAATCAGCTTTATTGTTTAATGAGTATCTTTATTCACTGTTCTTCTGAATTATTACAGGTATTACCATATAAAAATTTTGCTTAGTCACTTGGGGTTTTGCATCACTCTTAATTCCACTATTTGAGACACATATTATGTTACAGTCCTTAGATTCTACAGTCCCAAAATAGGAAATAAGATTTTTAATGTGAGCCCTAGAGGAATATAATTGTTATAATGTGGTAAGGCTCTTTCATATACCAAAAAAAAAAAAAAAAAAAGAATGCCTTCTAGTCATATTCTTGACACTTCACAGAGATTTTAATGTGAGAATGTTACAGAAGAAAGGGAGTATATAACAAGTCTAACCATATCATATCCCAGGTCAGAAAACTGGGATTCCTCTCCTTAAAGTACAAAGTTATAATGAAGAACTTAGAATCTTGCCTTATGGACATAATTATTTAAGCATTATTTTGTAGTATATATTAATTATTCATTTCCCCTCATCTTTGCCAAGTGAATGTTTCATTGTTCAGCTGAGCTGACAGAACAGATGAAGGTGAAAGAGGCAATACTCAGGAGCACAGTTACAATAAGGACATTATAATGATTTAATTAAAATCTGCACACTGAGAGAAATTAGGTGTTTTAGCCCAGTACCTCATTTAAATAATACTAGTCATTAACCAATTTAGCTGGAGTCAGTACCTAAATGTCCACATGTCCCACTTAATCTTTAAAACTTGTGTAGTCAAGAGCAATGGCTACATGCCATGTGTCCTACTTCTGGGGAACACAGAGCCACCTCTTAATAGCTTCAGGATACACTTGCACATCTGAATTACCCATAACCATCTTATAAATATTCTCTGAGATTCTGAAGGTTTTTTTCAAACCTAGTGCTCAGAACTTTTGGTGGCATTTACTTTTATTAAGAACACACTGAAACACCTCTCAAAAAATAGAAATCTACAGAATACAGGTCTGTCTGGAATTTCTCTAAAAAGGTTTCTTTTCTGATACATTGAAAAGATCTGGCTTTAAGGAAGAGGATTCACTGACAATCATAAAGATAACTCTGGAGTAAGACTCCAGGATATCAATACTGCCATCTCAATATAGAAATTAAAGTCTCGGTTCTTACTGCATAAGAGATTGTTGGGACAAAGAAAACAAGGGAGAGAAGCACTGGTCTAAATTTGTTAATGGGGCTGCCTCTCTCTCTCTCTCTCTCTCTCTCTCAATTTTGATTCTTTAAATAAGTCATTTATTTTGCTTTGCTGTTATTTTGCCCAATTCTGCAGATTCACTTGATTTCCAAACATTATGACAAAGTACTCCTTTTTAATCAGCAGGAAGTAGGGCATCCTGGCAAATCAATATGTCCCACAGACATATATCTAAGAAAAATCAGGCTATTTAAAGTAAGGTCCAGGTAGAGATTTTAATATATATTAACAATACAATCCCTCAATGGTGAGCTAATTGAAATTGTAATATAATACATCCACGAAAATGGTGAGTCATTTTCAGAAACTTGAAAATTAACAATTTTGAAAATTGTTGCAATCTAAAGAACCTATGTAAAATGGCCTCTGGTCTTTCAATATCTTTCCCAAAATATAAATTTCAGAAATGCTAAATGTTCCAGATATAGTGGAGCACACAGAAAACGGAATACACATATGCCCTTCTGAGATAATTCCTTTGTCTAATCTCCTTCCTTGACAAAGGAGATAATTCTTCTACTCATACAGAGAAATGGGATTTGGATTAAGTAGGAAGGAGTCTGCTAGACAACCTTTAAGGTTTGTTTTATTTGTGTTAATAATTACTTGTCAGTGTATAGGTTCATATGTCTTTCCTTGCAAATTACTTCTTATATAAAAATCTGCTTTCAATTTTCCTTTGCTTAAAATACATACTCTGCTACAGCAATTGTTTCTACTTCCAGGAACAATCTAAGTTTTGTCTCAAAGGTTTAAACCTTGTACTTTTCTCTACCTAGAGTGTTCATTGATTATTTTATAGCTCCTTTCTATCATTCAGATATTAGCTTAAATATCATTTCCTCAGAAAGGTCTTTCCTTGCCACTGTGTTTGTTAAAGTAAGCTATCATCCTAAAAGTTGTGTTACCTTCACAGTGTTACTGAGGCAATCAGGCCAGATTACTGAGCAGTGGGGAGAGACCCACAAAAATGGATTGGGAAATTCCAGAGGCAGCAGAATTGAAGACACGGCAGGCAGTTGATAGTTCCATACCCCTAAATAAGGGTAAACAAACTAGCATGGCTGGTGAAACAGCCAGAGAAAGCTTGCATAGAGTATTTACAGGCTGAAAATGTCATAATACGTGTGTATCATGGAGGTTATCATGGTGTCAGGAAGAGGCACACAGATGCTTCACAGGTGGAAAGCACGATGGATGCTAGCCTGGATTGGCTGGGAATTTGAATGCTTATGTCACACATGGAATTTGGGGTTCAGACTTTTAAATGGAGGACTGGATTCTTTTTGTGTTTTGTGGAAGAGATTGGCCTAGAGTTGGGGTTCCCCACGTTCCCAAATTGGGCAATCTTTTAATGAAGACCTTTTTCCTATGCCATCAATCTTTGTATTATGCCTCTGTTCAGTAGCAGTTGACTAAATTTCACTTTGGTAACATTTTTGGTGAGACCCAGATAGAGCAAAATAAGACCTTTGTCAGGTCCCAGCTTCCTGCGGCAGGCTTACCCCAAGAGCACAGCTGTGGGGATTTCCCAATCTCAGAGAACTTCCCTGCACCCCAATGGGAAATGACAGCATGGTGGAAGAAAACAGATCTGGGAATGAAAGGGGCCCCCAAAACTGGGTGAGCTGAGTTGGCACGCACACTGGAAGTTGGGCACTGTGCCAGTCAGGGTGTGTCAAATGGGCACTGCACCATGCATGATGTGTCACATGGGTGCTGCCTTTGGTGCAATTTGGTGGCATATGCTTACCATTTGTGCTATGTGCCAAGTGGGTGCTGCACTCGTGAGGTTTTCTGCACAACTGGGATTTAATGGGGGCAGTTCTGGTTCTAGGGACCATGAACTGGGCTCTAAGGGAGACCATCTGAGCTTGCAACTGTGATCCAATGGGGATCATAGTTTGAGCTCTAGAGGCCGTGAATCAGCATTCAATGGGCAAGTACAGTGTGAGCTCTGGGAGGCATTGGTGAAATAAAATGTTGCTACAGTGTTAGTGGGAGAAAGCCAAAATCTCCTCTTTGCAGTTTGGAGATGTGACACTGAAGTAAGCCATTCTTCCTGATAGAGGCACTTTGCATATAGCTAGTGTCTTTGTTATGTAAATTAATGGATAAACCTCTTACCCCAAGAAGATGGGAGGGGGTTTTGACCATAGAATGGTGATAAAAGAATTTACAGGACTATGTGAGATTTCACAGGCAAGCTGCTATTAGGGCTTAAAATAAGGCAGCAGGCACCTTCATACTCAACTCTCTTCCTCTCTCCCCCACCCACCACCCCGAGTCCTGGATGACCCACAGACCAACACAACACAGGGCCTGAGAACTCACCTGGTTTGAGAAGAGGGGAGCAAAGGGGAGAAAGAAAGACATGCAGCTTGCCCAGAAATAAGGAATTAACGTTCGTTTGGCATAGAGTTGAGGAGTGTGCACAAGATACTCCCCTAAGTGGGTATAGTAGCTGCCAGGAACTTTGAATTTATAACTAGAAAGCTAAGTTGTGAACTGTTGTGTTTCTGAAAATGTTATCTTTTGCTTGCATGTACTAATTGGGCAGGGTTTTAAAGGGTTTTTGGGTTTTTAAAGGGAGTGGGATTTAACAGCAAAATTGCACTTTTAATATAAATCTGCATACCCTCCAAATGAACAAAATACCTTTCTGTTTCACCAAACTCTGTTATTAAGAGTCATTTCTGGTGGCAGGCAAAACAGGCCAATCACAACTGAGGAACACCTCCCCAAAAGGGACCTGTTACAAAATGAAAGGAGACAGACTATAAAAGGGGGAGAGAATCACCAAAGTTTTGGGAGACACTATTTAAAGGCCACTATTTGCCCACACATGTCCCCAGAAGGTCATGCGGATAGGATTGAGTAAGAATCACCAGAATTTTAAGAGGTCACAATTTGGGGGCCACAATCTGCAGCACCGGTTTATAGAAGATGGGACCCCTAAACCTGCTTGTGAGGTGGAGTTGTGGGTTCAAGTTTTCCTAATATGTTCTCAATTTGCCTGCATTCTCTGGTCTTAGATTTTGACCAGTATTATTATTGAACCCCTGCCTATGCTGTTTTGAACAGCTGTGGGGTTCAATTGCCCACCACCAAGAAACATGACTCTTAACTCAAAAGTTTCCTAGACACGTTTCCCAGTGCAGTCTCCTCTTTCTTAACCAGACCTCGTGGCTTCGCCCTCCTAGCCAACTCCTATCTACCCCTTTTCAGGCCATGTGGCTTCTATCTACTTCCTCATAGCTCTCACTAATTTAAAATGCTGACTCCAAGCAGCATTTGTCATTGCCGTGTAAAGTATCTTAAGCCTATCATCTGCCCTTTTATGGGGGGTGGCGGCAGCATAGTTATTATCTAGCTATCAGGTTACCATAGATGTGCAAAATACCTTAAAAGCTGTATTTATTTTCACCATCCCCAAAACCATGAATTGTAGGAACTTTGGGGACCTCTGCCCTGCTCTGTTACAGTATGTCCAGGCCATTAGGAGCTGTTCTGTTTCAGCTACTGGAGTGAACCCACTGGAAAGAATTTTAGCAGACTGGTCAATGCATAGCCACTATCCACCATGTAGGAGGGATTAGTTTTCTTTTGTAATACTTCTTGGCTCATTTTGAACTATGGGGAAAAGTGGGCCATAAATGGTTCCCTAGATTGCTATATCATTATGAACCGTATTGCCAATGGTTGGGGAAGTGGGGTAAGATCCCATTGTCCAGGCATTCTATAGAATAGGATTTTTGCAAGACTTGTATTTCAAGAAGGAATAGAATGTGTTTGCAAATCTAAGGACTATTAGCTGCCTGATATAGTTAGAATATGGTCCATCCCATTGTTTAAAAAGATAAGGATTGAAAGTGAGTTAGCCTAAATTTCTTAATAAAAGAGTTTGCGAAAGTTGTACAGGTTTGTAAATGTTGGTGAAGGCTCTAGAAGGCTGTGAAAGTTTTAAACTTATAAATAAATAAACCTCAGTTCTTATCTACAGCTATTCTTTACTTGATTTCTGATCTTGTGGAGACTTTATTTGATCTTTGATGTTTTGTGTATGCCAGGAATCCTTTGTCTCTGCCATTTGGTGCTGGTGGGCATACCAGATGAAGTGAGAGACTCTCTGCTATTTGGACTTCAGAAAGATTAATTGGGATACCAGTTGGCTTAGGTTTTGTTTTTCTTTATGTTTTGTAAGGACATTTAGATTTCTGAGAGTTCAAACTTTACATTATGTGAAGAAATTGTATAGCTTAATTAATAAAAGGCATAGGACCTAGAGATACAATTCTGGTGGAATAGAAATTCTGGAATGTATAGAAAGAAATTGTATAGTTTTATTAATAAAAAGCATAGGACCTACAGACACAATTCTGATGGATATTTGAAGGACTAGAATTTTCTTTAATGCTTTGTATTTTTTTCCCTGTCTGATTTTTCCAGAATGTGGGATTCTTAAGGAGTAATGGCATACCATTTCTTTGATTAAAACAATGAGGTAAGTTTTTAATTGGTAGTTTTGCTACAAAGAGATCAGGAGTAGGGAGGGTGCATAAGAGGAGGTTGCCTGAGGCAGTGGTAAACAGCCTAGGATGGTATTGGCTGAGATGATGAATGCCTCCAAAGCACATGGAATTATGGACCAGAAAATTTAAAATAAAATCAGGGCTCTCTGGTTCTCTCTTTCTCAAAGATGCCTGGATAGTCATACTGCCTGAATTTCCCAAAGGATGGTATATTAGATTGGAGAGAAACTCTCATCACAGTCTAAGTTCAGGTGGCCTGGAAGAGGATGGCAGGGTTACCCTTCTTTAGGTGTTCTAGAAGGGATGGATGGGCTCTGAGGCAGAAGCCTGCTGTTCTTTCAAAATTGTGTAGCTTTTGTATCTTATGCTGTTTTAGTTTGTAAAATAATCCTATAGAAAAATATGATAATTAAAAACTGACAAGGGGAATGATAGAAGAATTTAGGAGTTAAGAGTTTAGACTTAATTGATTGACTTGAGTGATTAAAGCTATAACTAAAAAGTTGAAGATTTTAGCCTTAATTGATAGGCTTAAGTGATTAATGCATGTGGAAAACTGTTATTCCAAAATTGTGTAGCTTTTGAATAAAGGCTTCTTTCCTTTATCACCAAACCTTTGCCTCCAGAATTTTGCCTGCAGTGTGGTGGTGGCAACAGAACCTCACTTTGCTGTTTGGTAATAGCAATGGCAACTCTGGTTGACCCCAAGTAGGACTGTGGTGTTTCCCAGCCTCAAGGAACTTTTCTACATGTCTGCTCAAGGCATCAGCTACCTAAATATGCCTGGCAGGTGAAAAGAAAATGGGTCTGTGAAGGGTTTGGACAATGAAGTACAGATGAGGACTGCTTTGGAGAAGCCAATGTGTGGGGACCATGGCTTGTGAATTGAATGGTAGATTTGCTTGTGAGTACTCTTTGGAATAATGGAGTGATTGGTAACAGTTTTATTTATGTGTTCTAAGGTTTCTTGGATTTCTCTAGTTATATAATTTTTGGCCCATATGACTGGGTCAATGACAGTTCTGTGCTGGCTCCTTGAGGAAGGCCTCTGGGTAGGATTTTGGTGGACTAGAGCATGAACTGTCATTATCCAATGTTCAAATATGTATTGATTTTTAAAGAGATGCATTGATTTTTTATTGTAATACTCTGAGGCCTATGTATGTTTTCAAGTGTGAGAAAAGATGGCCTGTTCATGGTTCCCTAAGTTATCACACCGTCATGCAATTGGAACAGCATTGCCAATGGTGGACAGATGGGGTAAAAACTTTAATGTCAATGTATTTGTTATTGCATAATAGGGTTTTGCCAAGGATGGAAGACCATGTGATGGTGCAGAGAAGGGAAGAGGTCTCTAAATCTTTCCCCGAGATAAAGGCACAGGAAGAAAGGGGGAATGAAGAGATAAACTTCATCAATGATCTGAATCTAGGGGTCTCAGTGTTGCTTGCTGGGGGAATTCCCCCATGACATCCTTCACTAGCTACATTTTAAAACAGATTTTATTTACTTTTAGAGAGAGGGGAAAGGAGGATAGAAACATCAATGTGTGGTTGCCTCTCATGTACCCCCAACTGGGGACCTGGCCCACAACCCAGGCATGTTCCCTGACTGGGGATGAAACCAACAACCTTTTGGTTCACAGGCCAGCACTCAGCCCACTGAGCCACACCAACCAAGGCTGGCTATACTTGAAGTAGGGCCAATAAAGCCAGCAACTCCACCTTAGTATGACGAGGGATGGATCTACCCCTCAAAGACCTATCTTCCTATGTGAATCAAGACAGTTCCCTTTGAGACAATATCCTATAGGCAGAGTAACTCAGGAAGGGCCACCCATTGGCTACTATTGGACCCATACTCCATTCTCCACTTCAGACTTACTGAGTTGGAATAATTTCAATCCCTCATAAAGGGATGTTCCTCAAAGAATGGCAGATGTTATCAACTCCATTTTTGCCACTCATTCTCTAAACTGGGCAGATGTATGGGCTCTCCACAATATCTTGTTAATAGAAGATGAGAGACAGCTGGTTGTAAATAAGGCTAATGAAGAGGTCCAGTGTTTACATCAAGAGAATCCCAACGGTTACATCAAGAGAATCCCAATGGGACCCCAACCTAGTTGGGGCAATTCCATTGACAGAGTCTGACTGGAACCCCAATGGTAGGGACCTAGCCTTCTTGGAACATTACAGAGAGTGCATATGGGAAGGGCTTAAGAAGAGGGTGCCTAAACAGATGAGCCTGAATCTGATACAGGCCCTTCAGCAAAAGCTAGATGAAGACTCTTGAATTTTTAGAAAGGATCTATCATGCTTATGGAAAGCACACAGATGCTGATCCATGAGCACCAGAGAATGTGTGGATGGTAAATGACTTTTACTGGTCAAAGTGTTCCAGATATCAGAAAGAAACTCCAGCAATTATATGGGGCATTGGGAGTGAATCTCTTTCAATTGGTAAACATAGCTTTTAAAGTTTACAATGCCCCAGCCCTGGCTGGCATGTCTCAGTGGATTGAGTACCTGCCTGAAAATCAAAGGGTCACCAGTTTGATTCCTAATCAGGGCACATGTCTGGGTCGCAGGCCAAGTCCCCAGTTGAGGGTGCATGAGAAACCATGCATTGAGGTGTCTCTCTCTTTATCCCTCCATTTTCCCTCTCTCTAAAAATAAATAAATAAATAATTTTCTAAAAGTTTACAACTCATTGAAAGCAAGGAAGTTAAAGCAGGCCATGATGTTTCTCAGAAACAAGGTGGGGCAACCAGAGGAATAGGCAGAACCCTAAAGGAAAGAGGAGAGGCCCCCTCAGCACCAATCAATGTGCCTAGTTTAAGGAGGAGGGCCACAGGAGAAGGTAATGCCTAAACTAAAAGGAAATAAAGAGCATGGCAGCCCTCTCCAAGAATTAATGTCCTGTTGACAACAAAACTCTTCCCCAAAGATCAAGGGATTCAAGCCTTGGATCCACCACAGATGGATAAAATGGACACCACCTTAGGAGGACCCTGCTGATGTGGTTGATGCTGAAATGGAAAGCTGAACTGACACTCTGAAAAGAGATTTGAAATTTCTTTTTCTGAAAAAGACAGTGACCCACAATGCAAAATGACAATGTTTCTTTTACTTCATTTATGTCCTGGCAAAGCTGAGGCCTCTTAGCTGCCAGATACTGAATTAAAGTATGGTCCTTTCTATTGTGAAAAAAAATAAGGATTGAAGGTGACTTATAGTTATTTCTGAATGAGTAAACGTAGTTAGAAGGCTTATGAAAGTTGCAAAAGGTGTGTAGAAAGTTGTAAAGGCTATAGAAGGTTGTGAAATCTTTATCTTGAAGAACAGAAAACCTAAACTCTTTGCTTGCTTTGTTATTTGCTTACTTTCTGATCTTATGGAGACTTGGTTTGAACTCTTTCCTTTTGTGATAATCAGGAATCCTCTGTCTTCACTCTTTGGCCATTGGCCCTAGTATCTGTGAGACTGGTTACAAAAAATACATGTTATTTGGGGCCTAGGAAGGGTCATTTGATGTCAGGTAGATTCAGCTGTGAGGGAGAGAGCATGTCTCTGCCATGAGACTGGTTAGTGAGAGGTCATGTCTCTGCTAAGAGACAAGTGGACCTAGTGGTACATGAGAGAGTGCCACTATCATTGGGGCTTTTCATCATTGAATATCGGTGGGTGTACTAGCTGAGGGTAACAGGTTTTATCTCTGCCAGGAGACCAGTGGTTTTTTTTCAGGTGAGAGAACATCTTTTTTTTTTTTTTTTTCTTTTTCTTTTTTTAATAAATGTATATATATATATATATATATTTTTTAATTTTATTGTTGTTGTATTACATCCATCCCCATTTTGCTCCCCTCTCTCCCCCCACCCACCCACCCATTCCCCCCAAAGTCAATCCCACCTGTTGTCCATGTCCATGGTTCCTTTATACTAGGTTCTTGTGTAAGCTGCTCCCCTTCTTTGCCTCTACCTCTCCCTCCCCCATACCCCATTCCCCTGACCACTGAAGGCCTATTCCTTGTATTCATATACTTGGTTCTGTTTTGCTTGTTGTTACTTTTGTTCATTATTGTCCCGTAAGGGGTGAGATCATATGATATTTGTCCTTCACTGACTGGCTTATTTCACTAAGCATAATACTCTCCAGTTCCATCCATGTTGTTGCAAAGGGTACAAGTTCCTTCTTTCTTTCTGCTATATAGAATTCCATTGTGTAAATGTATCAACGTTTTTTGATGCAATCATCCACTGGGGGGCACTTAGGCTGTTTTCAGCACTTGGCTATTGTAAATAGTCCTGCTATGAACATAGGTGTATATAGGTTCGTATGAATTGGTGTTTCAGAATTTTTTGGGTATAGTCCAAGTAGTGGAATTGCTGGATCAAAAGGCAGTTCCACTTTTAGTTTTTGAAGGAAACCCCATACTGTTTTCCATAGTGGCTGCACCAGCCTACATTCCCACCAACAGTGTGTGAGGGTTCCCTTTGCCCCGCAACACTTGTTGTTTTTTTTGTTGATTTGCTGATGATTGCCATTCTGACAGGGGTGAGGTGGTACCTTATTGTGGTTTTAATTTGCAACTCTCTGATGACTAGTGATGTTGAGCATTCTTTCCTATGCCTCTGGGCCCTTTGTATATCTTCCTCAGTGAGTTGTCTGTTCAGGTCCTTTGCCCATTTTTTAATTGGGCTGTCTGTCTCCCTGGTGTTGAGTCGCATTAGTTCTTTGTATATTTTGGAGATCAGACCCTTGTCTGAGGTATCATTGGCAATTATGTTT
>PVIW01010628.1:0-42953 GCA_004026585.1 Noctilio leporinus
AGGGGGAAAGAGGGGAGAAAAAAAGGGATGGATGTAATACAACAACAATAAAATTAAAAGAAAGAAAAAAAAAGTTTTCAAATCTTTTAAAGATAAAGTTAGAAGCAGAGTCTACAGCAGAGAGCTATAATGGAGATTAAATGAGGATATGTGTATTCAGCTCTTAGAGCAGTGCCTGATGCAAACTCAGTGCCCAGTAACTAACAGTAATTATTCTGCACTATTATTATGTGTACGACTCCTCCATGAGAGTCTAAGAATTTGGTGGATTGAAGCTGAAGCTGCCCATCTTTCATTCACAACACTGGACCCAGGCTGATGCGAGCCTTCACAGTACATGCACTGAGGAGCCAGCAACGAACACTTGCTCTTGCAATTAGTGACATACTCCATGGCAGTCAGGCCATGTTACGTGGCTCAGAATCAGAGCTCAGTATTCATTTTAATACATTACAAATGAAAGGAAACATAAAATAACAAATTTGATGAAGAAATCTTTCTAATTATTGCTCATTATTCATATCTAATTGAAGCAAGATGTTGCTTTGCTTGAAGGGCCCCAAGGGCTATAACTCTCATAATTTGCCTGTAAAGGAGGGGAATCCTTCTCCCCATGTTTTAAATTTTTTCACATATTAATACAAACAAAGGGCTTTAATGAATGGGAAACATCAGGATGAATTACCTAGTTGAGTCTAAATACTGAACTGCTCTACATGACTGCAGTTTCCATGAGTACGGATTGAATGTGTAATTTCCAAGGAGCTCCACACTGCTGTTTCATCCCCACATCTGAAATGGAGATGTCCTCTTTCCTTTTGCTATTTATTCACAACTGTGCCCTGTCCAGAGGTTCAGGAGAAGCTCTAGATAACAAGCATCATTCCAAATATTTACAGCTTCACCTCCATTTCTGTTTCAGTAGAGCTGAGTGTTCCCACCCCAAAAACACCACCCAACCTTTATTATGCCAGCCTTGTAGCTCAGCACAATTGACTTCATCCATCACCTCTCATAACCTTTAGTCTATGTAGAAGGATCTCTCTCATCTCAAGTGCACACTTTCTCTTTCAAGGAAGATTTCCAACCTCACTAACATGCCAAGCATACAGTGGGTACTATATAATATTTCAGAGAGAATATACCTATAAAAAGCTATGTGGAGGTTTTAACGAGAGAGCCCAACTATTCACACACCAAAGCTGTCTTTCTGGGGCACTTGTCATCTTGTCAGAGTGCACAGTTTTGGAAGGGACACATGGGGAGGAATAAAGGAGAACAGGGGCAGCCAACCATTCAGGCTCCAAGCCAACACCGGCAGCCAGAGGAAAACAGATGCTCCCCTCAGATAGGATGCCCCTTCAAACAAGCGAGGGTGCCTGACCTGGAGAATGCTGCAGTAGCACTCATCTAATTTAGCATCTTTGCCAAACTAATCTCTTCAGAAACAACTGTAGGAAAATGACCCCTCCCCACCCAGAAATGAAGGGATGCTCATCATAGATAGGGTTTCTATAAACCTAAGGTGCATGATTAACTGTCTGAAATCATTCAACCAGTTCTACCAACAATTACCAAATACCAAATAGGTAAGGCTTAGAGACACATAAAGCAAGAACCAAATGATGGAGATCCTCATGATATCCAGAGAGGAATGGGCGAATGGTCAGAGAAGCAACTAAACAACATGAGAGAAACTAAAATGAAATTCTGCATGGGGGATTCTGGAAACAGAGGAGGAATGGTCAGCACCTTTGGAAAAAAAATAAATGCTTCCTAGGAATGGAAACATTAGGCTGAGTCATGAAGGATGGATAGAGGTAGCCAGATGAAGAACCAAGGGATAGAGAAGACACTGAAATGTGTAAACACATGGTTCATTTGGGACATGGATTATGGGGCAACTCATATCAGCTAAAACAACATAGGTTTTGGAATCAGACAGATGTGGGTGTGAATCCTGTATTTGTCTGAGGTAGACCAGTAGTTCTCAAAGTGTGGTCCTCAGGGCCATGACATCAGCATCACCTGGAACCTTTGGAGAAATGCAAACTCTTGGGCCCTGCTCAGATCCCCTGACTCAGAAACTTTAGGGTGACCCTCAGCAATTTGTGTTTTCACAACCCTCCAGGTAATCCTGATGGAAGCACAAGTTCTATTACTGACTGAGGCAAGCCATTTAATGTCTGAGGTCTTTGTTTTCTTAATTCATACTTTTCTTACAGGATTGGTGAAGATTAAAGATCACAGAGTTATACCCAGCATGTAGTCAATGTTTAATAAATGCTAGTTCTTCTGTTTGGCTATTGAAAAGTCATTTAAATAATTGATAAGTTACATAAAGCTACGTGAAGGAGTGATGGGTGATGGCACTCAGGCACTCACACCTGGATGGAAATGGAGGCGGGCAGGCAGCACATTTCCAGCACTTCCAGGCTCATGGCTGGCATCTGCCCATCTGTCTTTCCAGTAAGATGCCTATGGTAGATCTTGTCTCCATTTTATTGCCAAGGTACGTGCCAATGATTGACTATCAGCACTTAGTCTGCCATCTTCAGGCATCTGCCTAAAATGACCATCTTAGAAAGTCTAAACCTCAGGATGTGCATAGAGACACCAGACTTCCCTGGTAGGCAACCTGGACCCTAGTCTTTGCAGCCCATGATGGTAACAGCCTAGCAAAGGGCTTCCCTGAGGAAGTTGTGAGCATCTAGGTGTCAAAAACTGCTAGAGAAGATGTCTTTAAAGGCATCATCCCCAGGCTGCCCACCTGGTCTGCATTCACTAATCAGGTGTCAAGGTGCAATCATACACCTTTATCTCTGTGGTCTGCTGACTACCTCTGTACTTCACCTTTTATTGATGTTCAGTGTTGGCACCTGCCTATAGCAAAGCCTAGCCTCTCCTCCAAGCTCAATCAATATCTCTCACTCAAATGTACACTAACTGAAACTGAATTTGGGACCAATAGGAGCTGTTTCTTTGTATTTGGGGTGCTTATTTTGGGAGCCTGTCTTAACTGAAAGCACAGCTGACCCCTATGAGAACATGAGAATGTTTTGTAAAAGGACTTTGAAAGAATCCCTTGCCTCTAAGAGCAGTTTCCTCCAATTAAATATGCACTTTCTGCCCTGGCTGGTGGCTCAGTGGAATGGCGCTGGCCTGCAAACCCAAAGGTCGCTGGTTTGATTCCTAGTCAGGGCACATAACCAGGTCTCCAGCCAGGTCTGCAGCTCGAGGCAGGTGAAAGGCAACCATACATTAATGTTTTGCTCCCTCTCTTTCTTCCTCCCTTCCTGTCTCTCTATAACTAATACAGAAATAAAATCTTTTCAAATATAATAAATAAATAATATGCACTTTCTGGTAGATCCACACAATCTCCTTTAGCCATGGCCAAGGACCACCTCAGCACCATCTCAGTATCCAGCTCAGCACCACCTCCCTCCCTGTGTCTTTCTCTATAAATCAATCTCATTATTTCCTAGATACATTTTCATTAACAAAGAGATAAATGTGTTTGCAACATGAGAAAAATCAATAATGCAGAATTTATAAATACATCTTTGCATGTTACAGAAGTATTTACATTGGCAATGGAGATAAATACACTTGCAACAAGAGCAGAATCAATATACACCACGTGTAAAACAGATTTCAACAACAGTGGGGTTGCCACAATCATGGCCCTGATACATACCTTTAAAGAAGGTAGTAGAGTGACCCAAAAGGCACAGAAGAATAGAGTGCTCATCTTTGTTATCTGTTGGTGCTAACTACAGCCCCACATATCTTTAGTATCATTCCAGTATCTCACTTTTCTCTCTCTCATGTCTAACTCCACAAGAAATGATGCTCACAAATCAGCGGGGATTGTCTGATTGTATTTCTACAGCCTGCATATACCAGAACTGCCATCTCTCCCTCTCTCCTGGGTCATCTTCCCCAAGACTCTCCTCTGAAACCTTGTATTCTCTAATATTTCCCCCATGCACTGCTCTCCCAGCCGGAGCTTTGCCACTTTTCCTATTGTCTTCTCCCCTGGACCCAGGCTTTTCAAGGTGAAAGCTGAGATACTCCAAGAAGAAAGTTCAATTTTGGACTCTGAAGGAATTTCCAGAGGTCTTCATTTATTCATTCATTCGTTCATTCAAGAAAACATATTTCCTAAGCACCTGCTAGTGTCTAGCACTGTGCTAGATCTAAGGGTATGGCATAAACAGCACAAAGTTTCTGCTCTTGTGGAGTTTATCTGGTAGAGGTGAGGACATAAAAATACACATATAAACAGCAATGAAGACACAAATAATTATGCAGTCCTGGTCAGCAAACTTTAGAAAGGTACAGATAGTACATATGTGGGTAATGAGAGCCATATGCTACTCTGTTGCATATTTCTTAGTTTTGTGTGTGTTTTTTTTAATTAAAACACTTTAGAAATGCTTTAATAAAGAACAAGTCTTAGCTGTTAGGCTGGAGGAAAACAGGCTGAAGTTCAGACGTGGTCTGTGGGGGCATAGTCAGCTGACCCCAGATGTCTTGTAGTCAGTAATAAAAAGTGCAATGACGACTAATAAAACAGAATGAAGACTATGGCAAATGATGAAATGATAATATAAAGTTAGCACAGGGTGTGTTAGCCTTTGGAGTAGATATCCAGAGCATGTTTCTCTAACATCTTTCTTTCCTTGGGCTGAGCTAAGAGGAGATCAGAGGAGAGACTGCTGAGGGCAGGTTGAGATGGCGGAAGGCTGGCCTTCTGGGAATCAAAACCAGCAGGCTTGGAACTTGTCAATCTCTCCTCCTTTGGAATGGCTCCCTCAACACCTTCAATGAACCCCAGGGAAGGTGATACCGAGGTCTCACATCAGGATCTTGTATCCAAAATTCATCAACAGAGTGACTGCAAAGCAGAATCCCAGTTAGGGACACTGTCAGGTTCACGCACTGTGAGGACGCAGGATGTGAGCCATGTAGCCCATGACAGGAAAACACACCCTTACAAAACATAGGAGTCCGCAAAGCCTTTCTTCAAACATGTGCCCCATGCTCTGGCCACAGAGGGCCCAGTGTATACCAACTGCCCAGGTGAAATGTGCTCAAACCCTTCTCCAACTTTCTCTCCACATTCTTTTCTCTCTAAATCCCATGTCTTTGATTACTGTTAAGATTAAAGGATGGACAAAATAAACTGCTAGGAAAACAAACTCAATGCATTTGTAAAAAGTATATTTCCACTCTTGTAAAATGAACCATTAATAAATGTAAATAAATATAGGAACAAAAGTAGGAGGAATATACACCAAACAACTGTGAGGCTTCCACTTTTTACAAATGTATTTCTGTGAAGTTGGATTTTTATTCCACTGTAAATACAAGTGCAAATGAATGATTTAAAGATCTGAAGAATGTGCGGTGACTAATGACAAAAAAAGAAAAATAAATTAAAAATAAATAAATAAAATAAAGATCCTTCTGCTGCTTGAAGTGAATCAGTACCAGACTTTGAGGACTGAGCTCTGTGCCATCTTGTCTCCTCCATGTCCCCTCCCTCTGCCCAGTGCAACCAAGATCCACTAAGAGGAGAGATGCCTCTCTGGCCCCATATCAAACACCTGCCCTGATGGCTGTAGGGAGCAGACTCCAGGGGGCTGTGATAGTTGTATCTTCAGTCCCCAGATCCAGACTAACCCAGAGGAGCCCAAGCCATCCCAGATATCCAGGGCCCATGAGGACACAAGCTCCCTTACCAGTGAAGGCTGGACTTCCTCTCACCTGTCAACTTCCTGCCTGGATTCAGCCTGGGCCAAAGCAGAGCAGGGTGGCCCAACATGAGTTTCTGCAAGGAAGGCAAGTGTGTCATGTGTTGCTGACTTGCCAAACTCATCCTGGACCCTGGAAGTGAGCAGGGAGCTAATAGGTGCTAAGGTTGGGGGTGTGCACATCAGTTACCACAGTCAAGTTGAATAACAGTGGTCAGGTATTAGGGTGAGGCCCTGGCATGTGGCAGAGGTTGAATGCCCACACCCTTCACTAACTAAAATCTAGAAACTTCTAATGCCATTGGCAAAGGGCAGGTGGCCTGTGAAGCCTTCTGCACTTCAGTTCTGCCTCCTCTCAGCCCCTGCTAAGAGTACCCTGCTCTCCCAGGCTTCACTGAGGCTCATTGTCTACCTGCCATGCAAGTACTTTGACTTAATTTTATTTATTTTTTAATTGAATTTATTGGGGTGACATTGTTTCACAAAACCATGCAGGTTTCAAAGGAACAACTCAACGAAACATCATCAGCACACTCCATTATGTGCCCATTGCCCAAAGCAAAGTCTCTTTCCAGCCTCATTTTCCCCATTTGCCCACTTCCACCTACCTCCTACCCCACCCCCTTTCCCGTGGTTACCACCACACATATCCATGACTATGTGTTTTATGTAATTTTTTTCTTAATGCCTTCGCCATCTTTAATCCAGTCACCCAAAAGCCCTCCTCTCTGACCATTGTTATTCCAAGTATTCACACCTCTGTTTCTGTTTTGTTCATTAGATTCCAAATATAAGTGATATCACCAAGACAAAACAGAGACCCACACCAAGACACATCGTAATTAAAATGGCAAAGGTTAAAGACAAAAAAATAATCTTAAAAGCAGCAAAAGAGAGATAGTTATCTGCAAGGGAATCCCATAAGATTGTAACTGATTTCTCAAACAGAAACACATCAGGCTAGAAGGGACTGGCATGAAATATTCAAAGTGATGAAAAGCAAGGACCTACTACCAAGACTTCTCTATCCAGCAAGGCAAGCTAAAGGAGTTACTACCACCAAACCAGTATTTGCAAGAAATGTGAAAGGTCCCAACCTGCGTTCTTTATGTGACTGAAATACCCACATGCCCTATAAGAATCAGCTCAGCTGCCATCTCCAGTAGGAAAACCAGATGCCTCCATACCCATGTCCTTTCCCTATTCTACTATTCACCACTTAGGCTGGTGATATGTCTGCCTCCCCACCTCAACAGTGGGCTTCCTCAGAGCTTGATTCTGTACATCTCTGGATCCCTGTCACCCCATATATGATCTCACAGACAACAGGTGCTGAGTTTATGTTTTCTGGAAGAATTGAACCTGGTTTAAAATAACTCCACATTTATAGTTGATTATAGCTGAGGAAAATCCAGGTTGAAGACCAGCATGATGGTGGGTCTAACTTTAGAATCATGACCACTAACTTCATGTGTATCCTATTGCTACCTGGAAATAGTCTAAATTACTCTGTTTAATTCAATTTTCCACTCTTTAAGGTGACTTTCAGAAAATGACCCTGCTTCCTATTTCCTAAAAGAGTAGAAGCAATCAGTAGAGAATTTTGCCTCTCTAGAAAGAACTCTCTTTTCTAAAACCACCAAATGCCTAACTGCCCTCTTTTTATTGTGGTTATTCCACTCCTGTTCCTATGTATGTCTAACTCTATTTGCCTCCTGGATCCCAGAATTTCTTCCCTTCTTGAGTGCATTGCTCTTCTAGTTATCAGCTCCATTTTCTACATCATGAAATTGATTCTCTCTATGGATCATTTCCATTGGCATATCCACACACATATATTCTATCATTAAAAGAAAGTCCTACTTGGAGATTAGAGGCTCTTTCAACCACTCTCTAGTCTTCCAGGGAGTTAGCTATGGTTACCAACTCCATCACACTCTTTCCATTTCCAATGAATCTATCTTGATTAAGTTTCCATTCTACCACTGAACTGAAGCTGCTTTTGCCAAGATCATTAATGGTCTCCCAAATATGATGGCCAATCTCCGATCTCACTTTAATCCCTATCAGAGAATTTGATAAAGTTGATCATGCTGTCCATCTTGATAACCTTCCCTCACTTGGCTTCTAGGACATCACTCTTTCTTAGCTCTCCTTCCTTGAAGATGCTGCCTTATCTGTCTGTGTTCTAGTTATTTTCTTCCCAGACTCTGAATCTTGGAGTATTCCAGGCTCAGTTTAGAGATTCCTTCTCTTCTCTAGGGTTACCCTTTTTACCATGATCTAGTCAAGCCACTTGGAGATTATATGCATAAAATCTGAGCTGTACAGAGCCTGAATCACCTGGTGATTTGATATTTCACCAAAAAACTCTGCATGAAATGTACTGCATGAGAGGTTGCATTGTCATGATGAAGCTGCTAATCATCAGTATCCACAACTGCAGCCTTCTGAATCATCTGAATAGATTCCTTGGAGAAATGTTCAGACTTAACACAAAATCTGATGCAGATTGGTTGCTCTATTTACTCAGTCATTTTGAATGGGACAGCCACTCAGTACAAATGTTCACTTAATGGTACCTACTGCCCCCACTGCCTAGTACAGTGAAATTGTCATTGTTCATGTATGCACATTCCAGTCCACTCTCCTTGGATGCCAGGTTACATCAATGTCATGCAAACCATTCCCCTTATATTAACAATGGTTGAACTTTTTCCAGACAGATATATATATAAGGTCTGTACAGAAAGTATCGAGCCAATGTCAATATAATTAAAACAGTTTGTGTAGCCAATGCTTTCAGGATGGACTGTGTGTGCGTGTGTGTAAATTTTTTTATGTACACCTACGACTCTAATGGACTACCCCACCCTAATGGACTACCCACTGACTCTATCATCTCCAGGCAACTGCCCCCCTGATATCTTTGTATGGATGGCTAATAGGTCTCTAAACTGAACATATTTGAACCCAAGCTCTTAAATTGTAAACCACAAAATCTGCTCTTTCTCTAGTTTATCCATCTCAATTAAATGCTGCTCCATTCTTTGAGAAGCTGTGACCAAAAACCTTACAATCACTGTTGATCCTTCTCTTTCTTGTATATGTCACAAACAATCTCAGCACACTGGATGTCTGCTATCATCAAGATAGATCTAGAATCTGATCACTTGTCATCACCTTCACCATGAACCCCTCTGCATCTTACCTAGATATTGAAATTATCTCCTTAATTGTTTCCTGCTTTCACCCTTAACTCTAAAGTCTGTTGTTCAGGGGACAGAGTGATCCTTTATAAGATCATGTCACCTCATTGCTCAAAACACTCTAATTGCTTTTCATCTCACAGAGGAACAACCAACATCATCACATGGCCAATAAGTTCCCACACTATCGAGACTCTAGTACCTATGCTCTCACCACAGTGACCTCTGTGTCATCCTGTCTCAGGATTTCTGTAACTATTTTCCCCTCATCTTGTCCCCTCACATCTCCAACTGACTCACTTCTTCTGTGTCCTGGATCTGAGATTAAATGTTACCTTATCTATGAGGTTTATTCCTGAAAACCCTACATAAAATGCCACCTTCATGAAATTATGTAATAAAAGCAAAGAAATATATCCCTGGATGTTTAACGTCAGTTCTTGCCCTAGAATGAGGTCAAGTTGTTTGGTTTATTGCTATATCACCAGTGCCTATAGCCCCATGACCAATCTTCCTGGTTTGCACATGACAGAGAGATTTCCTGGGGCACAGGACTTTCAATGCTAAAACCAGATAAGTTTCAGTTAAATTGGGACAGTTTGTTCATTTACCTACAACAGAGAATGGCACACAGAATGATATAAACATAGATTATATGCATGAATAATATATTAATGAATTAGCATTTTTCTCACTTTTCAAACATATAGATTGTATTTTCTATTGGAGATCTTCATCTAGGATTGGTGAGCCTCCTTTCAGGACAAGTGTGGCTCAGCCATCTGCAGCTATAGTGATGGCCTGAGGAGCTTGAGTGGAATTCTTCAGCCCTGGGCTAGAAGGCAGAACACAGAGCTCTGGGAACAGAGCCAACCCAAGGACTAATCACTATAGAGCCCAGAGGTCAGGCCAGGTTCTCCCCAGCTCCCCAGGCTCCCTTTACAGGGTTTGAAGCTTCAAAATCCAGCTTCCTTATGGATGTAACAGAAGCCAATATTAGCAAAGAGGATCCTACTATGCCTGACCCCCAGCAACCTCTATTTGCTTCCCCAGTTCCCTGCCCAGCTGCCCCTACCCCATCAATTGGTGGGAGCCCTGCAAAAATAGCCTTGCAACCAGCAATACCTTCATGCAAAGAACATGGCTGGCTCCCAGCTCTCAATACCCACAAATATTTGCTGCCACAAATCAATACAAAAGCAGTATGCACCATTAACCTTTAATATATCAGTACTAGGGCTCTTAATCCATTACAAAGCTGTCATAAATGTGACTGAAATGCAAATCAGAGCAGCAGCCCTTTGGGAGACTGTGAAGGTGCCTTCACGGCCTACTGGCATCCATCGCCTGCATCCTCCTCTGCCCCAGAGAAACAGCCCAATCCCTTGAGCCCCTTCTCTCCCAGCTGGCTTTTGTTTTCACCATTATTCCCTCCCATTTCTCTTTTTTCTCACATATCTGACTGAGCCCCTCTATTATGTCAACTTCCTCAGTAGGCAGTCACTTGGTGTGCTAGAAGAAAGCTATAATAATGCTAACTTGCAGACATTGTGCTAATTCTTTATTTGCATTGTTTCACTTACTCTTGGCAATAGATTTTCATAAAGTTGTTATTACCCCCTCCCCCATTTTACAGATGAAGAAATAAAGGCTAAAGGAGATGAAGTAAGTGATAGAAGGTCACAGAAGCCAGAGCAAGAGAGCTATCTTCCTACTTAGGCTACTTAATCCAAAAACCCATACACTTAGTTGCCAATAATGATAAATACATAAGTAAGAGAGGGGGGTTAACAAGTAAACTGACAATCAAAACCACTGTGCAAAATACATTGCAGGAAATAAGCTCAGAGACATTAGAACATGATGTGAAATCACTTCCAGTTTGGCAGATGAGAGATTGGGGTGAGAATAAAGATAAAGAGTTAGCAGGAAGGGACACAAAGAGGAGAGGAATAAAAGATGGGAACATCTAACAGTTTACTGTGAAAACCAGAAATAATGAAAGCTAAGAATAGGATCGAGGGAATAATTACTCACAGAATAATTACAGGATAGTATAATGTGATAAAAGTATGAAAAATGATGGGAAAACAGACTTACAGTCATAATTATCAACAGCAATCAAGGCTCAACTACACAATAGGAGAATACACACAATCCATATGAGTTGGAGAGGTACACCTGGAGTACCCAGCTCAGGTGTCTGGGGACGCTGTGTCACTGCAAAACACCTACTATATAAGGCCACTCTACCAAGACCAAGAGTCATAGATGCTCTACTTGATACATAGAAACAAACACAGGGAGGTAGACCAAATGAGGACACAAAGAAACATCCCACATGGAAGAACAGAAGAAAATTCCAGGAAAATAAAACTAACCTAAAGTAAATGGAGATAAGCAATCTACCAAGTGCAGAGTTCAATACACTGCTTATGAGGATACTCAATGAATTTAGGCAAAGACTAGATGAACTTAGTGAGAACTTCAATAGGGAGTAAAAAACATAAAAAAGAACCACTCAGAAATTAAAACTATAGTAACTGAAATGAGGAAGCCATTATAAATAAAGCAGAAAATCACATCAGATATTTAGAAGATATGGAAGCAGAAAATATCCAATCAGAACAGCAAAAATGAATCTTAAGATATGAGGATAATGTAAGAAGTCTCTAGGACAACTTCAAGTGTACCAACATTTGCATCATGGGGGTAACAAAAGGAAAAGAGAGAGAGCAAGAAATTGAAAATCTACTTGAGCCCTGGCTGGTATGGCTCAGTGGCCTGAGTGCCAGCCTATGAACCAAAGTGTTTCTGGTTCAATTCCCAGTCAGGAAACATGCCTGGGTTGTAGGCCAGGTCCCCAAGTTGAGGGCCCATGTGGGTTAACCACACATTGATGTTTCTCTCCCTCTCTTTCTCCTTCCCTCCCCCTCTCTAAAAATAAATAAAAATCTTTTTAAAAAGAAAGAAATCTATTTGAAATAAACAATGAAAAAATAATGACAGAAAACTTCCCTAACCTAGTAAAGGAAATAGACACACAAGTCCAGGAAGCACAGAGAGCCCCAAATAAGATGAACTCAAAGAGACCTACCCAAGACACATCATAATTAAAATGCCAAAGGCTAAAGACAGAGAGAACCTTAAAAGAAGCAAGAGGAATGCAGTTAGTTGCCTATACGAGAGCTCCCATAAGACTGTCAGCTAATATCTCAACAGAAACTTTGCAGGCCAGGAGGGATTGGCAATAAATGTTTAAAGTGGTGAAAAACAAGGACCTATAACCAAGATTATTCTACCCAACAAAGCTATCATTTAGACTTGAAGGACAGATAAAGAGCTTCCAAGAAAAAGCTAAGAGTCTATCACCACCAAATCAGTATTACAAGAAATGTTAAAGGGTCTTCTTTAGAAGGAAAAAAAAAAAGATAAAAAATATGAATAATGAAATGGTAATATACACCTTTCAACAATTACTTTAAATGCAAATGGATTAAATGCTATGATCAAAAGACACAGTGGCTGAATAGATAACAAAACAAGACCCTTACATATATTGTCACTTCAGATCAAAATACACACATAGGCTGAAAGTGAAGGGGTGGAAAAAATACATTTCATGAGAACAGAAACAAAACAAACAAAAAAAGCTGGGTTAGCAATATTTATATCAGACAAAATAGATGTTAAAATAAAGGCTATTAAGAGACAAAGAAAAACCTAGAAACTCCAATTCCAGATATTTATCCAAAGAAACCCAAAACACTAAAACAAAAAAATACATGCATCCACATGTTTACTGCTATAGTGTTTATGATAGCCAAATATGGAAACAATATAAGTGTCCACAGAAGGATGAATGGATAATGAAGTGATTATATATACTACAGAATATGACTCAAAAGTAATGAAATCTTGCCATCTGCAACAATATGGATGGATCCAGAGGGTACTGTGCTGAGTAAAACAAGTCAGACAGAGCAAGATAAATGCCTGATGATTTCACTTACATAGGGAATCTAAAAAACAAAATGAACAAACAAGCAGAACAGAAACAGACTCAGATATAGAGGACATTTTGACAGTTGCCAGATGAGAGAGGTGTTAGGGGGTGGGTGAAAAAAGTGAAGGGATTAAGAGGTACAAAGTGGTCATTACAGAATAGTCATGGGGATGTAAAGTACAGCATGGGGAATATAACCAATGACATTGTAATAACTCTGTGTTGTACCATGTGGGTACTAGATTTATCAGGTTGATCACTTTGTAAATTATATAAATGTCTAATCACAGAGTTGTACACCTGAAACTAAATAATATTATTGTATGTCAACTGTAATTTAAAAATAAATTTTAAAAAATGATGAGGAAATGAAATATTGAAGTTCCCTAAACAATTATAGGGTCTGCATACATGTGAGGTGAACCGGTGGGTGTATCCTGTACACCAGGCAGTGGGAAGGTACTGCAGAAAGCTGTCACATACATTTTAAGGCAGAGTTAAGGAGCAACATACAACATGAGTCCATATGTTTGCACATGTGAGTGCATGCATGAATGTACACATGTTCAGGGCCTGAGTGTGCACATTTATGAGTGTGAGTGGAAGAACTTCAGGACAGAAAGAATGGAGGAAAGAAGGAAAGGGTATTGTTGGAGGGCTGGGAACTCAGACTACAGTTTACCATCACACACTGAAATAAAGGAGAAGCTATGGTGAAAGGGTGGTGATT
This sequence comes from Noctilio leporinus, assembly GCA_004026585.1. Lineage (NCBI taxonomy): Eukaryota > Metazoa > Chordata > Mammalia > Chiroptera > Noctilionidae > Noctilio > Noctilio leporinus. The sequence continues at coordinate 13,708 of PVIW01010628.1, forward strand.
CCACAGGAGGTAGATTTGTGTGACAGAAAAACCAACCAAGGCAGCAGTTAGTACAGGGATCACAGCGCATGAAACATCTACCCCTAGAACTCGTTTATGGGCCTGGGCTAGCTGCTTTGAATCAGTTTGCAAAAAAAGAAAAAAAAAAATTAACAAGGATATAGACTCTGATGGAAAGGTTAGGAAAGGGAGTTGGAAGAATAAAGGTATATTAGAGGAAGGAGGGACTCTACTTTGTGCCAAGTGTCAAATGAGGGACGGCTTGTTTCATCTTCAGAAATACCCTCCATGGTAAGATATTCATCCCACCTTACAGATGACATATGAGGAAATGATGAAGTTTTTCAAGCTGGTCCAGGACACAGCACATTGAGCTTGCTGGGCTGCAATGTTTAGCTTTTCCAGGCCTGCATCTCTGCAGTGCCTGAGAGATCTTCCCCAAACCAACTCCAACTGAGGGTGACTAGACCATTCAGTTACAGCTGGTTTTCTGTTAGACAAAAATTCTTCCAGCATCATTAACAATGACAAGTGCCAGCCACACCACCCCAGGAGCCCCACAAGCTGAAGAGCCTCCACTTGGCTCTGTGTCTGGCTGCTGACAGAAACTGTCTGCTGCACTGCCTAGGCAGGCACCATCGCCCTGCTCAGAGGAACACTGCCTACAGCTGCCGCACCAGGATGCTGGCCAAACTCAGCATGGTCCTGCCTTTTGTCTTCTAAGATAATTATTCATCACATTAACTTCTTAGAGTTTGGACGAGACCCTCAGGACAACTCTGCCCATGCCCACCAGTAGACAGTCTGATGGGAGCTGTCTGAATGCTCAGCAGCTGTGGAACATTAGATAAGCCTGCATAGAAGCTGATGGAAAAATAAGCCATGAGCAGAAAGGACACTGGCATTTAGGGGAGTGTTTATGCTAGTCCCTCCCTTCCCTTATTGGATCCTCCCAAAAGCCCTGGAAGGAAGTTACCACAGTCTTCATCTTGAGAGGGAAACTAATTTTTCCAAGAATAAGAGACACACCAACTTACCCAGGACCTTTCTGAGCATGTATACATACTTGTCTGTTCTGGCTGCAAAAAAACAAGTTCTATACCTTGCCCTTTTACCCCTGGAGAAGCAGGGGCAAATGAGGGAAGCAACACTGTCCAATTTGGTGCCACCATACTGGGAGTGCAGGGCCTGCCTTCTGGATCTTGCTCAGGCAACAGGGTGCTCCCATGCTCTGAGTGGCACCATCAGTTTCCTCCTCTACACACAACGAGGATAGTCACAGATTGAGCAAATTCAAGCAAAGCACTGAGACTAGTGCTGGCCCATCAGAGACACTCCATAAATGGGTTATCCCAATTATTCAATGAGAGAATCACGCCATGTCGAGGCTATAAAGTGCCAGTCTTCATGACAGGTCCAGAAGTGACTTGTTAGCATAGTGTTTGTTTTGAATTTGAATGCTTTTAATTTAGGCATATGATTTCTGAGTGGCTGCAAGCCCCAGCACTCCACCTGGTCTTAGACACACATTAGCATTCTCTGTCTGGCCTATAAATATTTGCAATTAAAACCCCTAAGGAAGGTAATCTCTCAGGTCTTCCCTGCTGTGATATTTCATGGTTCAATCCTATCTTATTTAGGATTCTTGCTTCCAATGAAGCAGCATTGTAGGCTGTTTTCTCTGAAACATGGTAGTTTATTCTGAAAACGGAATCTCATTTTGCGATCCGTCAGGATCGCAGAGCTGCTGTAGAGAGGGCCTCACAAAGAACAGGCTTCTAGCAATTAAAACCCAGTTTCTCTTGACATCAGAAGCTTTGCAGGGCCCTGCAATCACCTCCCTAGAAGCAAGGGGCTGCAGAACCTTGTCTTCAGGTCACACTGAGGTCGAAGCCACACCTTACTTGACAGAGCAAAACAAATTAACCATCTTCAAAGCCACCCACACTTAGCAACATAATATTGTCCCCATGATACCTTGGGATAAAAGAAAACGTGCAAACACAAGCCACAAACCCAAAGCAAAGCCAACTTCTTCCTCCACAGGGTGAGAGCATTTTTCATTGGGAGAGTTGATGATGAATTTTAAGAGCAAGCTGCCTGCCATCTCTTAGAGAAACAAGCAATCCATGGGACCCCTCATAGGACTATGTTATTTAAAGATGGTGTGCCCTGTGCCTGCTTGTCTCTCCAGATCACCGTGTCTGCCAGAAATAAGGTTCATCCTTGATGTGCTCCTCCTGCTCCATTCCCCAGGCATCTGGCCAGGCAGGATGGAAGTCATGACTCTTGTCTCCCAAGATTCAGAGCCGACAGCACCAGGTCAGGCTGTACCTGGACCTTGATGTCCAGACCACAAGAATTACCCTGTAAACAGTGCAGTTCTATTTCTTTGAGTAGATGGATGATGTTTAAGCCACACATCTCAGCACTCTCATCCCAGTAAACAACTAAGAGGATGCTCACAGCTCTCTGCAATGGCATTTCTGAAAATATCCTTCATGGGTCTGACCAATCAGGCTGGAAAAAGAAGAGGCCAATGAATTAGAGGGAGGTGGCATGAGGAGACCACCAGGTAGAAGGGGGCTCAATGGGAGAATGAAAGGCTCCCATGAGCCACAGAAGAACCCAATGGGGAAGCAGTCAGGAGACCATTGCCATTTCTAGGGAGTCCCACCTCCCTCCACCCCTGCATATTGATTTTGCATAACTCAATGCTTAGAGCCAACCAAAGACAGTCTTCCTTCTCCTTTTGAACCATAGGACTTCTCTCCCAGAAAACAGGCTGTGTTCCTCCCATGCTTGAACTGAGTCATATACAGTATTTTTCTCATGTCAGGCCTAATAGGAAAACTCAGGTGCCCAGATCAGAGCTGCACCCAGTATTGTGAGAGGCATAGCTCCCTGCTAGTGTGGCAAGGTTCTCAGTGGAGGCTGTGGTGAGTTCTGACCATGATGCTTATCTGCATAATACTCCATGGCCCCCCATCCCCCTCAGAACAAAGTGACCCCTTCTAACACAATTCTCTGAGCCTTGCAAGACTATTTGTGCACATTTGGTCCTCCAGCTGCTACCCCTACACTTTATGTTCTAGCTAGGCTACTTTCTGAGTTTACTGCGCTTTCTCTCACCTCTGATCCTTCCCTTCTGCCACATGGGACAGTTATCCTTTTTAAACACACAGCTACTTCCTCATATTAAGTCGTGAGTTACATATCACTATTTCAAGGATTCAATCTAAGATATTCCCTCCTTTCATGGGCTGAATTGTGCCCTCCCCCACAAATAGATATGGTGGAATCCCAACCCACAGTACCTAAGAATGTGACTTCTCTGGAAGGAAGGGTCTTTACAAAGGTCATCAAATGCAATGAGGTTGTTAGCATAGGTCCTAATCCAACATGACTGATGTCCTTATAACAAAGATAAACTTGGACACAAACAGTGGTGCACAGGGGGAGAACACTGTGTGAAAATGAAACCAAAGATTATAATGTATCTACAAGCCAAGAAGTGCCAAAGATTGCCAGCAAACAGCCAGAAACTGGAGAGACATGTGGAACAAATAGATTCTTCCTCACAGCCCTCAGAAAGAACCAAACCCACCAAACACCTTAACATTGAATTTCTCGCCTCCATAACTGTAAGACAATAAATTTCTTTTATTTAAGCCACCCAGTTTGTAAGTACTTTGTTGCAGCAGCCCCAGGAAACTAAAATAATATGCCTTTGTGCTGACAAGCCCCAACACTTCCTCATCACAGCACTTGTCTCACTGAACCCTATCAAGTCACTGATCAGCTGGCTTCTCTGATTTGCCAAATGCCACTACATAAAGGTGCAGACCATATTTTTCTCATTCTCTTGTTTTTTGTTGTTGTTGTTGTTTTGTTTTGTTTTTGTTTGTTTTGTTTTGTTTTTTGTCTAGAGCCTAGCACAAAGCCAGGCATATAATAGGAACAAAAGCTATTTGTCATAGAAATATACAAATGAATGAATAATACAACCTTTGGTTATGGACAACCCTTGCAAGTACGATCATATGTCCCTTACATGGTGATATTACTGTAGTATTGTTACCCCACCATTTCCCAGCCAAATATGGATACAGTAAGTGCTTAATACTGTCTGATGAATAAGGAAATGCATTAGTCAGTTAACCTGTAAAGAGACTTGGGGTCTTCTAGAATGTAAAAGATATAATTCCCCTTTAGTATGATATATACATTCCAGGTGCCCAGGTCCTTGAGATGAGCCCAGCCACATGGAATTGTCACTGGATCTTAATGATCAGTAGAGCTGGAGCATGGATATGTCGAGATGCCTAAGAGCCAACTCCTACCTGGGAGTCTGAGATCACAGTCCTCTTTCACAGTTAGTCTGAGGGGCCATATGTACGAGCCTCCAGCAAGAGGATTCGTGCTGTTTAAAGAACGCTTATTATGTGTTAGGTACCATGTCAAATCCTCGTGAAAGCCAAAAGTAGTAAGTACATATAAGCATCTCCATTTTCCTGGAAGAAATGGCATATGGGACAGGGGACTTGTCAGTGGTCCTGTAGCCAAGACTGGCATGAGCAAAGGCTTCCTAGCAGTATTTGACTCCAGAGTGTTCTTCCCTTGGAATTAGAGAATGATTTTGAGACTAGATTTATATCTCAGGCTTTACAATTTATGTTTTCAGTTTTTAATATCTTATAATGTCTGAATATATTCATGGTTTTTAATCCCACATGAGCTGATGAAGCTTTTTCATAGTCTCAGCCAACCCTAGCTAGGCTTGGGAAACCCAAGCATGGGCTCAGTCTCCTTACTAAGAGCCAAGCTGGAAGCCACAGCTATGGGTTCCATGGAGGGGGTGATGGCAGCAATATTAGAAGCTAATATTTCATTTCCCCTGAAGGAAATGAATCTCAGCAGGGCATAATAGGTCCCTCTCAACTTGTAGGCTTTCCTTTTAACTTTGAACATGGATATTTTATTAAGTAATGCACTTCTGTGAAAATCATTGGTTTTGATTCAAGCAAGTTTACATTTGAATCCAGGCTCTGGTGCATACCAGTTGTGTGGACTGGTCCTCTGACTTGATTTCCTCATCAGCAAATAAGAGCTCAATATAGTAAAAATTAAGTGATAAAATTTATGTACAGCACTTATGTATACACCCACACACACAAATATAGAGTATATATAGTATATTGTATAATATAGTAAAATAAGAGTAATTCAACAAATGACATTCGTTGATGTCATGTTAATCACCATTATTATTATATAATTAGTATTAATGATGCTGTTGAAGTAAATTCCCTATCAGATTCTGGGAAGTGGTCGTCACTTATATTTCAGTGAATGCCTTCTGTATCAGGTTCATATACTCCAGTTACTTTTCCACATTAGCAAATAGTAACCACAAGGTCACATCTGGGCAGTGACCAGCCCACATGCTAAAAGCTCTGGTGCTCAAAATAACAGAGACTAACCCATAGATCCAACAGTCTCTAAAGAACCCCTTCATTCACACTCCCACTTTCCTTTCTTCTTCCCATGACTATAAAGGGTTAACATGGTAATTAAAGCATGATATCCCAATTCTTATGATATTAATTAAAGTGAAAACTACAGATGGTGTTTAATAACAACTTAGTCCCAACAGGTTCCAGGCACTCTACCTAAATCAAACATATCATAAAGTTGGCATGAGAATCTCAGAGCCTGGCACTGCCACATCTGGCTGGGGACACATGTTCTCACCCAAAGTGAAAGAACCAAACCATCTCTATTACTTATGCAGATATAGCCTTAAATTGCTTGACAGTCTGATTCCACTCCACCACCTCCTAGAGCCAAAAATAAAGTAGTATTGATTGCAAAGATTAATAATGGAGCTCAAGAAGAAAAATGGTACAAAACACCTTTTTCTCTACCATCGTGATATAAATGCTTGCCACCTCTGCAACCTAATTTTGTCACCCAGCACACAGGAGCGTATTAATTAAAGTGACACCAAGGACAGCAAAATTTGAGCTCTTGGGTGATGACTAGAAATACATAAATATGCATCTCCAGGCTGCCTTGGGAAGGGAGGCACGTTGCCAGGCAAGATCAGCATAATTTCACCACAGGGAGGGTGGAGAGAAGTGTGTCCAGCTCACCCAAGGAGGTTGCAACTCTAATCTTGGCAAATGCCTTCTAAAATCAGACAAAGAAACTAGACTAAGGGTGACTATCTGGTATCCCACCCCTTTTGTAAAGAACTAGACATTATTTTTATAAATGTCCACTCATAAGGCCTGTGGAGTAGCTGCTGACATTTAACGGGTAGTTATTATGCACTCAATTTTTATAATATACTGACAGGTAGAATGGTGCCATTTATAGATAAGGAAACTGAGGCCCAGCTAGTCAATGGCTCAGCTGGAATTAAAAACCATGTTTAAACCTATTTGCCCACACTGCTCTGATCAAACAGGAGGCATGGAAGCCAGGGTAGAATGAATAGGCTTTGTCCAGGGTACCAGTCCTGGGATGGTTCTCCTGGTGGGACAGCCATCCCAGCACTAGAGCTTCCATCTGCAAGACCATCACTTCCTCCAGCCCCTCCCACAAGCAGAGGCTACACTGGGACTCTGACTTTCCAACCAGGGAGACTCTAACTCCCCAGGGAGAACAGGTACTGGCAACCTTGAATGGAAAAATACAAGGTTTAATTGGGGTTAACTTGTAAGGCATGAGAAGATGGTGGATGATTTCAGAAACTCTCATGTTTGTATGTTTTTAACATTTATGTCAATTTTACTGTAGTTAGTAAATCAGTCTTAACTGCCAACTGTGTTATATGCCCTGATTTCATATACTATAGGGAATGTGAACTCAGCCCATTCTGAGATTCCTTACAATCATTATCTATTGGGCATCTCCATAAGCATCTAAAATTTATCTGTCCCAAATGGACGTTTTTGTGCCCCTCCTAGTTGCTCCTCCCCTGTACACCTCACGTCAAGCCAACTATCGCTAGCTACCAGGGCTGCCCTCCCCCCTCACTTCAGCTTTTCTTCCATTTGTCATATCCTAACAGGTATGATTAAACTGACCTCCTCAATGTTTCTCAGATCAATCTTTTCCTCCAAAAATTCCCATTCCATTAGCTCAGTAAAATGCAGAGCATGTCATCGGGCTCTAAGGAAATGAGATCTAAGCAGAAGCAGAGAGGAACAAACAGATAGAGAGAAGAGCTGAGTCTCATTAATATCAGAAAACTAGAGTAGACTCTGACCCTCAGCATCCTGTATGTAGAATACTCTTCTTTAACCAAAGTCTTATATATTATATGCCTCATATTTGCTTGCTTGCTCTCCTAATAAGCTGTTATTTACAAAAAGCTATTATTAGCTTAATAATTAATAAGCTATTATTTACAAAAAAAGAAATACAAGTAACATAAGATTATTTGTGAGTGCTTACTAAGTACAGAGCACTGCTCTGAGTATTTGCAGAACAACCCTTTTAGGTATGCCTATTATTATTTATAATCCACAGAAAAAGAATCTTGGGCCCAGAAGGTTAAGCAAGTTGCTCAAAGTCATGCCTCCTTTAAATATTGTGTCCAGGACATAAACTCAGGCAATCTGGCTTCCTAGCCTACTGTACAGTACTTCCATGTTTTAAGCTCCATGAAAATATTATATTGCTCTGATTTCTCCCTCATTGTGTCCCTAGAACTGAACGTTCTGCCTGTAACTTAGTAAATAATCAATATAGAGTTGGCAAATGGATGAGTCCACTTGTTTTATTACAGTGTATCATTACTGTAAACCCTCATAACAATTTAGTAACACTCTGCTGCTGGCCCCACTGTCTGACTTAACTTCCTTTCCCGATAAGGAATGGCACCTTCTCCTTTTCCATGTCTCCACTGATCCAGGCTCAGCCAGAATTCCCAATGGGAAGGTACCCACTATTCCCATCATTCTCCAAGTCCCAAGCAAAAGCCAGCCTTGCAGAGATCACTCACATCTTACCAGTGGCATGCTCCCATGTTCAAAGAAAAAAAGCCTTGCTAACCTGCTATGTATTTGGGTCACTATTATTATACTATAAGGCACATTAGTCACATAAGGTCATCAGGCACCCACACACCTCCTACAAACTGTCAGACACAGGTATAGGAAATGCTCTAACACAGAGGTGTCAAGAGAAATCCTAGAGAGGAAGGTGCAGCTTCAGTCCTGCCTTTCTTAGCCAAAAGCAGAGGAGGATATAAGAAGCTAATGCACAAAGAGATCTGACTTCCTTCTGTGTGTGAGAAACAGATCGTGTGGCTATGAAAGTGTGTGTGGGAGCACCTCTGGTGGGTCTGTGTGAGCTAACATGTGTTCTTTTGATGTAGAGCTCTGTAACAGAGGGAAACATTCTGTTCTTGACCTTACAATGAAGCCTGTTTGCCTTGGTGTGCTGCGCTAGGTGAAGCCATTTCTGAGTTGTTCTGTGGAAAGTGGGAGGGAAATTTAGAAATCATGCAGAATTCATAGATCAAGAAAAGGAGGCCCAGAAAGGACAGTCTTTTTTCCAAGGGCACGTAGCTGGTGGGTAGCCAGGATTCTCAGACCCTATTCAGTAGACTCTGCACCTTGCCTTAGGGCTGCAGCAAAACTCACCACTACTGAAAGGTAGATATCATTCCCTGTTTCACACATGGAGTAAGACATTACTCCTAATGGTAAGACACCAACATTAACAGTTCAATGTGGCACATCAAAGAGCCAAATTGCTCAGTGTGTTTTCAATGGCTCCTGACTTTTTCTGGCCAAAAGCCAAGAGCCAAGTCATGACAATGGAGTGTGGTCTAAGAAGTCTAGGTCTCAGGAGACCAAATATGAAAACAAAATGACCCAGAGGACACATTGGCAACCATTGGGGATTTTCTCTGGCAGAGCCAGGTGTCTGGAAATTACTACCCAAGTTAGGAACCTTCTTGATTCCAATATAGGATAACACAAAGCTAATCACAGGGTTCCTGCTCCAGTCTTAAACAAGCATGAGGCCCCATCCCATCCTGCTCTTGGCCAATAGCTTTTGCATGGCCAAAATACAAATCCATGCAAAGTTCTTTACAGATAGTATCTCTTTTCTTGACGGCAGCATTGAGAAGCCAGTGTTATCTCACAAAGGAGGAAACTGGGGATCTGGGAGGACTCTGAGAGCCTCTTGAGGGGGCATGAAGTCAAGTGATACCCAATGTAAATAAATCAGCTGAGGAAAACAAAAAGCAAAGCAGAGACTTCTGGCCAAGATAGAGGCATAGGTAGACAGGTAGACATACTTCCCTTCCCTTCGCAATCATAAGGAATACAACTACCTCAGAACTAAAAACAATCAGGAGTACCAGAAAATCAGAATGGAAGTTGACCAAACAAATATATAAAGAAATAATACTCATCCAGACAGGTAAAAAGGGTGGAGCCAGAGCAGAGAGGTCACAGTGTGGAAGCAATGGCAGCAGCAGCAGCAAGGTAGTGGTTGTGGCTGGCAGGTGGAAAGCACAGTTCCACACTGTAAAAGTTGGGAGGGACACCTGGGCAGCGATCCCAACCCTAGACCAAACTGTCCAGCTCACAGTTCCAGGGCCAGGGAAAATAAAGCCTCATGGCTATGAAAACTAGTGGGTTGGGGTGGCAGAAGAAGCTGCCAGTTTCTCTGCAGAGTCCATTTGTTTAGAGGCCCCCATGGTCCTAGAACAATTGCAAACCCACCTACCCTGGGAAACCAACCAGGACAACAGCTAGAGGAGTACCAGTCCCATATGGAAAGCAGGAAAAGTAGCTGGAAAAGGAGTGAGTGCTGAGCAAGCAGCATTGTCCCCTCTCAGACCTCTTCCCAACGTATAACACCACAATGTGGTGAAATGGGTCACCCAACACTGATGAATACCTAAAGCTCTGCCCCTCACTACATAACAGGTACAACAGCAGCTATATCTAAGACACAGAGGCAAACATAGGAGGCTATCAAGTACAGGAGACAGAGAAGCATGGCCCAAAAAAGGAAATAGATCAACGTTCCAGTGGGTGAACTAAATAGTGAGGAGACAGACAACCTAACAGACATAGAGTTCAAAATGCCAATGATAAAGATGTTCACAGGCTTGACAGAAAAGATTAAGTATGACAAACCCATTAAGGCAGAAGTGAAGGCTATGCTAAGTGAAATGAAGGAAAATCCACACAAAACCAATGGTAAAGAGAAGGAAGCGTGGGACCAAATCAACTGTTTGGAACATAAGGAAGATATAAACCATCTATCAGTATAGAATAAGGAAACAAGAATTTTAAAAAATGACAACAGGCTTAGGAACCACTGGGACAACTTTAAATATGCCAACATCTGAATCATAGGGGTGCCAAGAAAAAAAGAAGAGGAAAAGCAAAAAATTGAAACTTACTTGAAATAATAATGAAGGAAATATTCCCTAATTTGACAACTGAAATAGACATACAAGTCCAGGAAGCACAAAGAGTCCTAAACAAGCTAGACCCAAAGACCTAAATAAGCTATACCACGACCACAGTCTTGGTATAGACTATACCAAGACACATCATAATTAAAATGCCAAAGGTTGAAGATAAAGAGAGAATCTTAAAAGCAGCAAGAGAAAAGAGGAGTTATCTACAAAGAGATGTCTATAAGACTATCAACTGACTTCTCAAAAAACACTTTGCAGGCAAGAAGTGACTGGCAAGAAGTATTTAAAGTGGTGAAAAGCAAGGACCTGAAATCTAGATTACTCTACCTAGCAAGCTATCATTTAGAATGAAAGGGCAAATAAAGTGCTTCTCAGACAAGATGAAGATAAAGGAGTTCATCATCACCAAGTCATTATTATATTTAATGTTAAAAGTGCTTATTTAAGAAAAAGAATAAGATCAAAACTACAAACATTAAAATAACAATAAACTCATAACTATCAACAACAGAATCTAAAAAATAAAACAAAAGCAAATGACTAGAATAGGAACAGAATCAGAGGGATAGGATCATTTGGAGGGTTATCAGTTGGGAGCAGAAAGGGTGAAAAATACAGAAATGGTGCAAAGATTAAGCATAATTAGTAGGTACAAAATAGACAGGGGGATGTTAAGAATAGTATAGGGAAGTGCAAAGCCAAAGAACTTACATGCATGACCCATGGCCATGGACTAAAGGGTGGGGGATCGATGGAGGAAAGGTAGATACTGGACAGAGGGGAGCAAAAGGAAAAAACTTAGGACATTGTAATAGCATAATCAATAAAATATACTTTAAAAAATGCAAAGCACATCCACATATAACAATGGTCACACTTTCTAAAGCCACTAGTTCATCCTCCACATCTCCACCCCTCATGTGGTTCCTGACCCAATTTCCACCCAAGGCTTCCTGCTGTATCTCCAGTGAGACTCCCAGCCTTATGGCTCCTGGCTTCCTACCTCTGCTCTGCATCATGGGTTCTGGACTTTCCCATCTTTAGATGCCTAAGTAAAGACTGCAGGCTCTTTTTTCCCAGAATATATTGTTATGGTTTAGCGTATAGTAAGGAATACTAGCAATACTGTGTCATTAGAAAAAAAGAATTTTGTTTACTTTTAAAATGTGATTAAAATTGCCCTGGCTGGTGGCTCAAAGGCTCTGACCTGAGAACCCAAAAGTCACTGGTTCGATTCCCCAGCCAGGGCACATAACCAGGTTGCAAGCCAGGTCTCCAGCCAGGTCCATAGCTGGAGGCAGGTGAAAGGCAACCATACATTGATGTCCGTCTCCCTCTGTGCCTCTCTCCCTTCCTCTCTCTCTAAAAATAATAAAATATTTTTTAATAAATTAAATTAAAATGTGATGAAAATAAATACTTTTTAAGATTTTATTCATTATTTTCAGAGAGAAGGGCAGGGAGGGAGAAAGAAAGGGTGAGCAGCCTCAATGTATGGTTGCCTTTCACCTGCCTCCAGCTATGGACCTGGCTGCAGACTTGGCTTTGAACCTGGTTATGTGCCACTGACTGGAAATTGAACCAGTGACCCTTGGATTTGCAGGCCAGCACCAATCCACTAAGCCACGCCAGCCAGGATGAAAATATTTGTATCAAGTTAGTTTACTGAATTGTCTTTCTCATGTTGTTTAGGAAACAAATGTTTATTTTTTTAAAAAAAGGAAAGTTCATAATAAATACATTTGGGGAATACTGAACACCACAGTTCTTTCTTGGAGGCTTACAGTGCATAATAATAAAGACTCAAAGATATACTTTAAAAGAAAACTTTTAGCTTTATGTATCCCCACTACTTGTATCTCAGGAAAATAGTGTTAGTGTGAATTCATTTTGGAAATGCAAGTGTATAGACCCTCCAAAAACCAAACAGCTCCAAAACAGACATCAAATGCTGAGTCAGCAACAAGGTGCATGTTAGAAGCAGAGTCTCCTGGACTGTTTTTGCCATTTACATGTCCATTGTATTTCCATATTGAATAATTAACTGAAAGAATACTGCCCTTCAAGAAAGAAAAACTACAAAAAAGGTACCTCAGAAAAACTTTCAAAAACAACATCACAAAGTTAAAATGTGATCTGGGCACAAGAGAATCTAAAGACATAATATTGGCTCTATAAGATAAAGCTGACAACTGAGAGCATGAAAAGCACATGTAAATTTTCTTCAGCCCCTCAGGTCCTGCATCTTCACTTTCTGCTCCCACCCCTCAATCAGAGGGGGGCCCCATCATGCTGTGTCAGTGGGCTCTGGAAACCACCATTTCCCAAAAACTGCCTTCCCCCTGGACATCCATCTTGGTAACACACTGGTTTGCCTTTTCCCTTTCATTTCAAACTAGTACCTCTTCCTTATCTTTTCTCATCCCATCCACTTTTAGATGTTTTTTCTGCTTCTCCCTTAACCTTCAGACCCCCTCACCTCACAGGGTTGCAACAAGCACATCCAGAATACTAAAATAGGGATCTTCCACCATGAGAACTCTACCAATCAACCCTCTTATTCCAAAACTAGCTCTTCTTCCTGACTTCTCTATCTCCTCTAAGGACACTGCCATTCCTTCAATGCTCCAAACATAAAGTCCTCAGCCTATTTAATAATCCTTTCCTTTCTAAGTCTACCATATTTAATCAATTAAATTCTATTGCCAACCCTTTCTTTTTTCCATGCTTATCTTTTCTTCCACCAGCTAGTGCAGCATTCTCCTTTTAGGCCCCCATAATTCCAATCTCTCTCTGCTTTAGTGCAGCTACAAATTCCTCTGAGATCACTGTCAGACTCATTTTTTAAGTTGGCTTCAATTAAAATTTACTCCTTTTTCCTATGTCTCTACCATTTGTTTCAGAGGTGAATTCTTTCTGCTCCCCTTATCATCCAACCTTCCAGACTACATGCCCTTCTCTTTGGGCCTTTTCTCTGGCTTTTATGTTATGACTTGCCCATTAGTTTTAAAGCCGTGGGCTCATCTGTTCTCTCCATGTAGTCACCTAAATGAAAAAGCTTGCATCTTTCTCCTCATGGTTCTAGATGTCCCTCGGAAAGCCTCCCACAGACCAGCTATCCAGGAAGTATGTGTTCAGGAGAAACCAAATCAAAGAGAACAGCTTCAGTGTACCCTGCTGCACAGCTCAAAGCTAGAGAAAGACACATTATAAAAGTCCTGTTTCACAGATTTATGGATAAGAGCTTATATGTTATATCTCCACATGACATTTTACAATTTTCCAGGAATCAGATCACACTAATTAAGATGGCTATTCTATGAAATCAACTGCACTTGTTTATCCTATTTGAATGATGAGGAACTAGAGACTCAGAGTTTTAGGGTTATTCAGAATCACAGTGTTGGTATTTTGTGGGACTCTGCCACACCCATTAGCACAAGAGAAATTGAGTTAGTTGACACTGTAGATTTTTTAAGTCCTACATATATCTATCCATAATAGAGACAAATGGATTACCTGCCACCAATACACCTAGCATATGTTAATGGGAGGTTCATTCATTACTCATGTAGACACACTAGGTCCTTCATCCCAGGAGGAGACACACAAAGGCAAACTCTAGGCATAAAACTCAGAAATGTAGAGAACTGGTCTACCTAAATTGATGATATATCTTACTGAAGTTTATTTAAAATGTTTCCTTTTAGAGTTCATTTCTGGGTTCATATTTAATGCTATATCAATGGCTTTATAACTGTTTGAGAAGTGATAAAAGATTGCACATCAGGCTCAGTGCAATTGGTTTATATCATTTCCCCTTAGGAAAGTTGTCCCCAAAAAGAGAAACCTATTTCAGGAAAAATTTTCAGAAATTATTCACACTATTACAAGGTCCAGAAAGAACCAAATGTGAGTGCCTACCCTGGGGCTGCACATGAATATGAAACATGGTTAGTAGGAGGGGATGAGCTACACCATGACTAGCAATTGACCTTACATGGACAGTCTAGAGTGCAAGCGCTCTTTTCTTCCATTCCACCTCCTGCCCCAGTTTCTCCCAGGTTTGGGGCAATAAAGAACTCAACTTGGGGCAAAATACTGCAGGAGGACCTTGACCTTAGAACAGCAACACACTACAACTGTTGGTGGGCAAAACTTCTTTGAGGAATGACATGTGTGTCACTTGGGGGTTCCCTGATCCAGTTCTATAACCTATGGCTCAAGATCCTTTAGAGAGATATCCAAAAGAATGACAAAACAGGTTAATTAAATTATGTTTATGTAGTGGGAAGTGAACCCCTACCTCTCTTTCCATCCTTATCTCTCCCAAACAGAGGGAGATCATAAGCACAATGAAGTCAGCATTCAAACTTCAGAGACAAGGGGAATAACATCCTTTCAGTATCCACCAGGGACTCTGGTATAAAAACGCTGTGGAGCCTAGGATGACTAACCTGCACAGACAAAATTGGAAGTATCGGTTGTACAAATGCCTGCTTGTGCTTGGTTCTTGTCCCTTGAAACAGTGTCAGAAGCAATGGTGGAGTCCACATCAGGGAGCCATGAGAAGGCACTGTGAACATCATCCCTGGCGCCTTGTGAGGGTAGGGACCTTTGGGGAGGCCATGAGTGGAATGGAGGTACATAGTAAGGCCCTAGTTTCAGAATTCAAGGCTTGGTCAAGGGCAGATGGCAAATGCTGCCTTCTGCCCTGACTGTTACCAGGTGGTTTTTACTAAAACAGGTGAGGTAATGCCACAGGGGTAAGCTACAGCAGGTGGGGTTTTATGGCACAAAGAACATGGGTTTATTCCAAGTCTCTGCTCATGGAAGGGAAGTCAGCCAGACCTGCTAATAGCACAAGAGCATTGCCCTTCATAAGAGGAGCTGCCTCCCCTAGAAATTACTCCCCTCCCATCTCCTCCTTAATACATAGCCTGAAGGCATAGGACCATAAAAGACCAACCCCTTTGTCTGACTGAGGGTAGGACCAACTCTGCGGAGCTCTTGTAGATTACTTTGGAGCTACTTTCCAGTTGTTAGCACATCTTTGCTTATCAATTTCCCCTGTCTTGCCCTATTTCCTTCATTCTGTTTTTGTTTGTTTATTTGTTTGTTTTTGTTTTTGAGATTCTTCCCCTTCTACCAATACCCTGGTAAACTATATGTGCAATGATCATTGGCTCTGGCCCTACTTTCAGGGGACCCAATTAGATGCAAGAAAAGCCTGGAGATGTGGGGTCAAACACACCAAAATGGAGATGTATACTCCAAGTAGCTTCTCCCTGTCCCAGGCCGGCAGATGGAGGTTTGAAAGGCACCCACTTCTAAGTTACAGAAAGTTATGAGGCATAGAAGTAAGCATGTCATAAGTACCCATTAAATCCTGAAGGTCTGATTTGATTGATAAAACTCCACATTTTCATGTGTCTGGCTCTCTGCATACCTGCATTTCTGCTCTCCCCAAAGTCCTTAGGAGCCAGGCTCTGCAAGGACAATTAATTTTACTTGCTTGCTAGGTTCAAGCACAATTAGTCACTGAGTTTGTCATTAGTTAATGGCAGGCAGAGTTATCAGAATGATCATTTTTCTATTTGGAAACGAAATAAAATAAATAAGGCCAGGACTCCATAGTGGCTGCTGTTTGCAGACAAGCTGAAGAGCCCATTTTTCAGCTTCTATGTTTGAATAGAACATTCTTTCCAGTCCTGATGATATGGGTGTGTGTGATAGGTCTTGCCTCCTCTGATAACAAAGTCAGAGCTAGGCTTTCTAACCCCCAACACAGCCAGAGTTATGTCAGTGTTAAGCCTGGAAACTATTTCTAAAACAAGATCTTAAGATCCAAAATGTTCACCAAGACAGGTAAGTTTTCATTAGGACCAGGTCAAGACAGACCAAGAATTCCTAGCCAGACATCATGCCAGCACAAAGTGTCCAGTGAACAGAGGTTTTGGGTCTGGCTTTAATCACCCTTGTGATTTGGGAGTTAGGTGGGGAGAGAAGGGATCATAAGTCAGTGAGTTCCTGGATGTATCAAGGATTGAGAATGACAGTGATAAGAGGAGAGAGGGGAGAGGGAGAGCAGGGAGAGAAGGGGTAGGGTTTAGTTGAGGAGCTAATGTGAAAGACTCATGGACATGGACAAAAAGATGGGGATTGACTGTGGGAGAGGGAGGGGGATGCAGGGGAGAGCAATAGGGGAAAAATTAAATAATACAATAATAAATTAATTTTTAAAAACTTTATGGAATTTTAAAAAATATATTGAGAATTTAAGAAGAGCAAAAGAAAAGACATCCAGTAACTAGACCACCAACTTACACCATACACCAAAATAAACTCAAGATATATAAAAGACTTAATTATAAGCTGTGACATTATAAAATTCCTAGAGGAAAACATAAGCAGGAAAATTTCAACTATCCCACACAGCAATATTTTCACTGATGTATCTCCTAGGGTAAGAGATATAAAGGAAAGAAAAAACAAATGGGACTACATTAGATTAAAAAGTTTCTGCATGGCTAGAGAAAATATCAGCAAAATAAAAAGGGAACTAACTGTATGGGAAACATATTTGCCAATGATACATCAGACAAGGGTTTGATCTCCAAAATATACACATATTTAAAGAACTCATACAACTCAATACTAAGAAGACAAACAATCCAATTAAAAATGGGCAAAGGACCTGAACAGACACTTCTTTGCAGAGGACATACAAAGGACTCATAGTCATATGAAAGAATGCTCAATATCACTAGTCATCATAGAGATTTAAATTAAAACCACAATGGGGTACCACCTCACACCAGTCAGAATGACCATCATTAACAATGACAAACAACAAGTGCTAGAGAGAATGTGGAAAAAAGGGAACCCTAGTGCATTGTTGGTGGGAATATAAACTGGTGCAACCACTGTGGAAAACAATATGGAATTTTCTCAAAAAACTAAAAATGGAACTGCTGGTATTATACCCTAAAAATACTGAAACACCTATTCAAAAGAACCTCCATGTCCCAATATTCATAGCGGTGTTACTCACAATAGCCAAGTGCTAGAGACAGCCTAAGTGCCCATCAGTAAATGAGTGGATCAAAAAACTGTGGTGCCCTGGCTGGTAGCACAGTGGATAAGGTGCCAGCCTGTGAACCCAAAGGTTGCAGGTTCGATTCCCAGCCAGGGCAACATAACTAGGTTGCAAGCCAGGTCTCCAATCAGGTCTGTGGCTGGAGGCAGGTGAAAAGCAACCATACATTGATGTCTCTCTCCCTCTCTGCCTACCTCTCTTCCCTCTTTCTAAAAATAATAAAATAAAATATTAAAAAAACAAAACAAAACAAAACAAAAAAAAACCTGTGGTACATTCACACAATGGAAAACTACACAGCAGAAAAGAAGAAAGAACTCCTATCCTTTGCAACAGCAATGGATGGGAATGGAGAATATTATACTAAATGAAATAAGCCAGGCAGCAAAAGATAAATACCAATATGATCTCACCTATAAGTAGAACCTAATGAACAAAACAAAGAAACAAGCAAAATAGAACCAGAGGCATGGAAGTAAGGAACAAACTGATAGTGACCAGAGGGAAGAGGGGAGAGGGATAACCAGGGAAAGAAGGGGAAGGATATAGTTGAGGAATCAGTATAAATGATCTATGGACATAGACAGCAGGGTGAGGATTGACCATGGGAGTAGGGGGTGGGGTAGAGGATGGGCAGGGCAGGGGAGAGCAACAGGAGAAAATCTGGGACAACTGTAACTGGACAATAAAATAAAATAATATATATTAAATAAAAAAGAAAAGAAAAAGTATCCAGTAATCCTAATGTAGGACCTACCATGTGTTAGAGGCATTCACATAGTGGTGTCTATTAACTTTTTCAACAACCCATGGAGAAGGAATTCTAAGAGCCCAAGAAACCAGAATTGAGAAGATACAAACTTGTACCAGTCAAGAATCAAAGTCTTGGTGATTTTCACCTTACTACAGTCTACACTTAATACTTTTCTGAAATCCTACCTGGATGGGACCTTCCCTGGAGAGAATAAAATCTTGAGTCTGAACCTGAGTGCTTGTCTCCTAGGAGGTAATGTTTAAGAGCTGAGCCCTGAATGAAAAACAGGATGTTAGAGGTAAATAAATTGCAAAGAACATTCCCAGGAGTAGGAACAGTATGAATAATGATGGACAAAAGGCACAATGCATTTTGAAGACTGGTGAGGTTAGAAAGAAGTGAATTGATAGAGCTGCACCTTGCAGCACAAAAAAAACAGGCAACTCTTGAAAATAATGGTAACAGAGCCTTCTCAAATACCAAGGAAAGCACTGGAGTCTGTAGAAGGGAACTAAGTAGGCCATGTGCAGGTAAGATAATGTTTCTTATTCTTTAGTTCCACAGCACTCAAGGACCAAGGATCCAGTTTCTCCAATACTCCTTTCTCTGCCCCCACACCCCAGCTTTAAGTTGGCCAGAGCTGAGGCAAGGGCTGGAGTAGGCTTCCTTGCAAGAACAGAATCATCATTACTGAGTTTTTCAATTGAGGCCTCAGGGTGGCTATGGGAAGCTCAAGCCTGTGCTGGGTGCCAAGAGGAATGATCACCTTCCTGGCCAATGACCCAAGAGAAATCTCAACTGGGATGATTTAGCAGAGAAAAATTTTTTCCCTCTTGTTGATGTCCTAAAGGAAAAAATCAAAGGCTGGATAGACTGCTCTCATTTGTACTTCTGCATCAGCCCCCTTCCAACATGTTTAAAGACAGTATGTCTCCAGGCTTCACTTATGTCCTTTCTCAGCCCTAGGAGCTAGAATTGTAAACTGCGAACAGTACACATCTAAAAGGATCTATATCCAAAGATGAGCTTAAAGCTTGGCTTTTTCTGCAGCTGGTGGCCTATGAAGAGGGCTCATCACCTCAAGAGGTCTTTGCAACTCTATTTTCTGGTTCTCTTTTTCATATGAACACACCCTGGCCAACTTAAAGCTTAGGTGTGGGGGCAGGGTAGGGGGTGTTGCAGAAATGGGATTCTTTGTCCTTGAGCACCATGTAACCAAAGAATCTTTAATTTAATTTTCTCAATTCTTCTTAGAGACTTTACCCTCTAGATCAGCTTCTTTCTCTTACTTACCATTGGTTACTCTCAGTCTAAAAGCATGATTATGTCTGCCCTATCTGAAAACAGTAACTACAACATCCAAATATTGCTTTCCCCACCCCTAACCCTGCAATTACCAAAGCCAAAAGCTACTGCTTTCTATCGCCTTCCTTTCATCATTGAAGTTCTCAATAATCATATATCCTCACTTCTTCAACATTGATTTATACTCCTTGAAACGTAAATTACACCTTTAGCATGCAACTAAATTTCTCTCAGTGGATAAAGGAGAGGGAGCTACACTCAGCCAAGTCCCACACTGCTGCTTAGCATGCATCATTATAGGTAATCTACACCTGCCATAAGAGAAAACAAGCTCTCAAAGAATGCTGATGACTTAATTTGTCATTTAATACAGTGTTCTTTCCAATCTTAAATGTCTCATCACATTTAGAGATAGACTATCCTCCTATTGGCAACAAGGACTATCATGGTAGTAATTCTCAGTGGTGGTCAGGGGCATCGTTTCAAAACCCCCAGGGGATTCTGATATCAACCCCAGACCAACTGTCTCCACCACCCCTGCTGCATCCTCAGTGCCTGCTCCCTGGAACCCTATGGCAATCCCACTCCCTAGGCCTCTCCCTTATCTCCCTAACCATATACCTCCCACCTCATCCTTGGCTATCTTCTACAATGTCCAAGGTTCTCTGTGAGCCCTTCTGGGTTTGCAGCATATAGCATCTCCCTTGAAAATTCATGAACTTCCAAAGTGCATTTCCTGGCAGGAGCCTCTGCAGGCTCTGAGTTGAACAAGTCTTACTTCTCTCAGACCAGCAGTTATATATTCCCACATATTCCTCAACAGAGATCCTACAAGCATCTGGGAAGGCCTCTGGGGGGATATAACAACAAAACTTAAGGGAGAAGTAGTGCACTGGAGAAACAGGACAGCAGGGTCTTCTAGGAAGGAGAAGGATGCAGAACATGGAATACAGAGTCAAGGAGCCCTTGGGATGCTAGACAAAATTTGTTACTGGCAGGGGTAGAAATGTGCATGGGGCAAAAATATTTCCCAAGCAAATGACACCCACTTAGCTGAAAAGAAACTAAAGTATCCATAATTAATCAAATTCAGGACACAGTGGCAACTCACCTATAAGACTCTCTCCAGTAACATGAATGAACATACTTCAGTCCCTGTCACTAAGGCAGCCCCACTTCCTGTAAGGAGTAGCATGAGAATGTTGAGCAGGCAACAGTCATAATAGCCTTGAGAGGGGGAGTGGATCAGTGTGGGTGTTTTTACGGAAGTGTCATGTCACTCTGACAAGGCATTCTGGGCTCCACTGCATCTGCTGTAAACTTGACCATGTCGGACCACATAGTGGACAACACTAGTTTGTTCCTGCTTTAGATGCTCTAACCTGCTCCTCCAGCAATTCTATGGATATACTGGAGCTTCCAATAACATTGAAGGGTAAATGTGAGCATAAATGTATGTTGAGTGGGAGACATGTGAAGAATATAGCAATGGAATTGGGCAGCAGGCAAATCTGGAAAGGCCAAGCTTAATACCCTTCATCCTACTCGTCTTTCCAAGCCATGTCCCACCAGCATCCAAATTCTGTCATCACACTCCACTCTATCTTCTTCCATTGGTGCTTCTTCCCCCAGAGATGTCCCCCAAACCCCATACCCTCACCCCTGCCCTAGCCTAGGAGCTCACAGCTTCTCACTCTAGTACATTCATAAAAGTACAATTCCGAAATGCATGACCATGATCATGGCTGGTTCCTGAAATCCTTATTCGCCTAGCCATTAACTGCAGAAATATTTGATTTCATATGCAAGGCCTTCAATCCAAGCACCGGGCCTAAACTCAGGTCCAAGTTTATGCTCCTGGCTCCTCTGTGATCCCTGTTCTCCACCCAATCTGAGCCTTGGAACAGAGCAAAGGAGCACTGAATGAGTACCTTGGCCACTTCCTGGGGGTCCACCACTGCATCCAACACTTTCAAATGTATTAGCAGATGTTAGTGTTCTCCTTTATTTCCAGGGGGAAAAAGCAGGATCAGAAAAGTTGCACAAGTTTTATTAATTTCTAGCACAGACTCAGACCTTTGTCTAACAATCTTCATATTGTTGCTCCTTTCACGTCAACCTGATGCCTCCCCAGAATAACTGTGGGTTTCCACCTCTGCTTTTACCCAACATGCTTCTTTACCTGGAATGCCCTGCTGCTTGCCATCACTTTAAATTTTACACCTCCTTCATGGCCCAACTCCTTTCCTGCCACCTCAGCAGAGAATAATGATTTCTTTCACACTTTGGCCCACACACCTGACACATCACTCTGGTTGTTCTGCTGGAATTGTTGCTTTTCTCTTATTTCCCATGTCAAATAGAAATCACTCTGATGGAGAATATTTTCTAAGCATGGCAGTGTATGTCCTGCTCTTCCCATACATGCTCAGCATAATCTTTATACAGAGCTGACACTCAACCAAAGTTAAACAGATGTCAAGGTACCCAAGGTAATTAATTCCAAAACATGTTCTCAGTGAACTCACTAGAAGATTATGCTCTAGCAAACATGGAGAGAGCATCCCATCCCCTCCCACATCCTGCTATGGAGTATTCTTTATGTGGGAGAAGCAGGAGAGAACAACAAGATGATGGGGATAGGAAGACAGACTTGCCTTCTCAAAACCACTGGGCTTCTCTGTGGCAAGAGGAAAAGGTCCCAAAAGGCCTTAAAGATGGAGGGAAAAAAATAATGAGCCAATATGAGAAGAATGAGGAATGAATTCCAGGACCAGAGCTTCCACAAGCTGTCAGATCATAATGAGCAAGTCTCTAATTTCTCAGATTCTCTACTTTCTGGTCAGTGAAATGGAGATAATATGGTACCCACCTCACACAGAATTGTAATGATAATAAAACTATGAGATATAATAACATTGTGTTTTAAGACATTTATTATCAATTCTAGCACACAGTGGTTGTACAGCAGTTATAGTGGTCCATGAAGTGAATGTTCAACAACCGACTCTCAAAAAATAAAAAATAAAGAAAGCCTAAATAAATAAACAAAAAGCCCTGAACTGTAAAGTATGCAAATTTCTATGATATGATACTCCCATCATGATGAATTTTAAACTACAAACATGATATCACTGAACTATTGCTAGTTAGCTCCAGCACACTACTGCTTGTGGCTCACCAAAAAAAAAAGAAAGGAAAAAAAAGGAATCTCATTTGCCATTCATTCTTTCCACCTTCCTGTAAAATGCAGACTTCTTTGCTGGATAGAAAAAGAAACAAAAACTATGATTCTGATTTGGTTATGAAGAGGTGGCCAAGCCTCAGGCAGCCTTCCCCAGCAAAGGCTGAGACCTCCTCCAGGTGTGCCTGCATATACGCAGTATAGACTTGACTGGGTTGAGTCCCTGTGTCTGAGGTGCAGCCAAGCTTATGGAATACAGGTACTTGGAAAGTATGACAAGCTTGCCTGTTCTGAGAATTCTTCTCAAATGCACAAGGAGAGCCTCCTTACAGCATTCCCTTCCAGGAAAGATGGTGAATGGCTGGACAGCCTTTCAGATGTGGTCATTTCTCAATTTCCAAGGATGTGAAGAACATCCTACACTTTCCCTTATGATTCATTTCTACTTTGTTCTTCAGTTAGCCTCAGCCTGCCTGGTAAAACAACCTCTTTTCATAACCAGGACTTCAGTGATACTCAGTTCCCATGGCAACATGCTGTGAGAGCAGCCCTCACACCCAGCCCATCACCACTCCCAAATAAACTGCAATTCCAACAGATATTCCTTCTATCTTTGCTTGAAACCTACTCACCACAAGAGATCTCACTTTGTAGAAAGTTCTAGAGGACTCTGTAGACATGTAGAAGAAAAACAGGAAAACAACATTTCACTGGACAAAAGTGAAGATGTTCTCCAGACATTTTGAGGGATGTGTAATTATCAAAGTAGACAAGGAAGTCTTCCCAAGTCTTTTTCAATTACAATACACAAATTTCATGGAAGATATATCTAGATCTTAAGAGAGGATTAGGTAGATAGTCTCATTGAAAGGAAGAAATTCAAAGAAAAGGATATAATGGGTCTCAAGCAAGTTCAAAACCTAATGGGAAGTCCCACTGGGTAGTAAGGTTGAAGAATCATTCTCTTTGATTTAATACCTGACTTTCACTGGAGTTGCCACCATCCATTCTGGAGGCTCTGAAGGGCCACCCTCCCCTTCAGCTCTTTGTAGGCCCTGTGCAGGCCCTTGAAGAGGGTAGCTCCACCACTGAGGCTGATTTGGATGACACCAGCTCCCTGAACCAAAGGTGGACCCCACCCTTTGAAATCTGGGAGGAAACATCCTTGCTCCCTGAGCCTGTGGAAGGAGTGACAGCCTGTATCTTCTCTAAATCACCTTCATGTGATTCCCTTTCCTTGAAGAGCAGTGTACATTCACAGCCAAATAAATCTATGGGCCAATCTTGGGGCATCCAATAAGTCCAACTCTTCTATTTCTGGCTTTTGCTGAAACAGATGATTAAGTCCATGAGCTCTACCTGTGATGTCTTTAGTACATGATTGTTCAGTCACACCATTAGTGTTCTCTTTAGAACTCTTCAAGTTCTGGTTCCTTTTCACTTAACAACTCTATCTTCAATTCCTCTTCAGTCACATTTTACTATAATCAATTAGGAGAAACCAGGCTGCTCCTTCAATATTTTGCTTAGAAATCTCCTCACCAGGACATACAAAGTTCTCAAAGGCATATAAAAGAATGCTCAACATCACCAGCCATCAGAGAGACACAAATTAAAACCACAATAGGATGCCACCTCACACCTGTCAGAATGGCCATCATCAACCAATTAACAGAAAATGCTGGTGAGGATGTGCAGAAAAGTGAACACTGGTACACCATTGGTGGGAATACAGACTAGTGCAGCCACTATGGAAAACAGTATGGAATTTCCTCAAGAAACTAAAAAATGGAACTGCCTTTTCATCCAACAATTCCACTACTAGGATTATCCCCCAAAGAACCCCGAAACACCAATTCAGAAGAACCTATGTCTCCTATGTTCATAACAGGGATATTTACAATAGCCAACTGCTGGAACAGCCTAAATATCCATCAGTGGATGAAAGGGTCAAAAAACTTTGGTACACTTAAACAATGGAATACTACATAGCAGAAAGAAGAAGCTCCTACTTTTTGCAACAACATGGATGGAACTGGAGAGTATTATGATTAGTGAAATAAGCCAGTCAGTGAAAGAAAAATAACATATGACCTCACCCATTATAGTAGACTAATGAACAAAACAAACAAGCAAGCAAAACAGAACCAGAGACATGAATACAAGGAACAGACCTTCAATGTGCAGAGCAGAGGGGATGAGGGTAGGGGGGAGGAGGCAAAGAAGGGGAACAGTTTAGTCAAGGAACTAGTATGAATGGCTCATGGACATGGATAAGTAGGACTGACTGTGTGGAGGGGACTGGGAGGGTGGGGAAGGGGAGAGCAGGGGGTGGGAAAGGGATGAATGTAATACAAGTATAAAATAAAATTAAAAAATATAAATCTCCTCACCAAAATATCTAATTTCATTGCTCATATTTTCCACCTTCCATAAAACACTAGAACATAGTTCAGTGAAGTTATATGTCACTTTATAGCAAGGACTGCCTTTTCTCAGTTACCAATACATATTCATATCTTCTGAGATCTCACCAGAACTTTCTTCACCATCCATATTTCTAGCATCTAACTCAAAACTCTCCCAGCCTTTACCCATTACCAAGTTCCAAAGCTGTTTCCACATGTTTAGGTATTTGTTACAATGGCACCCCACTCTCAGTACCAAGATCTGTATTAGTCATCTCAAGCTAGCATAACAAAATACCACACACTTGTGATTTTAAAATCAGAAATTTGGTTTCTCACAGTTCCAGAGGCTGTGATCAGGGGGCCAGCATAATCACACAAAGAGCTCTCTTCTGGTTTTCAGATGGCACCTCCTCACTTTGTCCTCACATGTCAGAGAGAAAGAGAAAGAGAGAGAGAGATCTCTCTTCCTCTCCTTATAAGTCCACAATCCTATTTCCTATTAGATTAGAACCCCAATTTTATGACCCCCTTTAACCTTATTTACCACTTAAAGAACCTAGAGACCATATCTCCAGATACAGTCCCATGGGAAATTAGGGCTTCACTATATGCATTTTGGGAAGATACAATTCAGTCCATAGCACTCATTAATATTGCTTTTAGCCAGCATTATACTAGAGGTCCTATTTAATATGTTAAAGGGGAGGGGGCATGAAACTCTAAGGAATGCAAAATATAAAAAAAATCCTGATTTTTCACAAATGATATGATCATATACATAGAAATCCCAAGAGAATCTATAATTAAATTATTAGGGTTAATTCCCTCCTGAAAAGTAACTAGATATAAAATCAATATACAAAATAATTTTTCAATATAGTAACATACACATTAAAAATTTTTTAATTGTAGATACCATTTAAAATACCATGAAAATTTTAAGAACCAAGTAACAAGTTTAATAAAAGATATTTATGGATTTATGACATAACAGTACTAGATCAATTAAATTATAAGAAAGTGCTTAAATGAAGAGACTGTCACTTATATGAATTGGAAAATTCAAAAGAGTGAAGAAAGAAAGAAGAGAAAGAAAGAAAGGAAGAAAAAAAAAGAAAGAAGTTAAGAAAAAGAGAAAGAAAGAAGGAAAGAAAAAGGAAAAGATGGGGAAGGAAGCAGGGAAGGAGGCAAGGAAGGAACAGTATACTATGTTCATGAATGGAAAGACTTTTGTCATAATAAGGCCAACTATCCCAAAATTTATCTACAAATATATCATGATTTTGTTTTTGTAAAATCTCAGAAGCTTATTTTAAAATGTATTTAAAAAGAAAAATGCTTCAAAGGCAGTTCTGGAAAAGAGAGCCAAAGATGAATGTGGCAATTACAAACATACTACAATTCATAGTGACAGACAAAAAGATCACTGAAAGAGCAAAGAAAGTCCAGACAGCCTTAGAGACACACAGTGCCTGCTTGTATGATGGAGGAGGCATTGGGAGCCAGTGGGGCTTGTCAAAAGCCATAGAACTTTAGAGTAAAACAAGTGAACTTTATAATGTTTACACATTTTAAAAATTGACCAGGATTTTGGAAGAACCTCAGGTAGAACTTAAATTGTGACAGGAATCTAACTGTAATACAAATGTATGACATAATCTCTGGAAGGTATAGGGAAGAATAGGCTAACCTAAGTAACTTTAGAACATGGAGCTGGGCTGGGAAGTGTAAGCCTAAAAACAAAAGAAAGTGTTGTGAACTCTGGTGTTCTGGTTGGTAAATTTGTCTCTTATGGAATGAGTGAATAATTCTGAGACTGTTATACATATTCACTGGAGTTGAACAAATAAAGATTCAAGTTTCTGACTGTTGTAGAAGAAAATTACAGATAAGCAAGGGGAGAAAACTAGAACAAACACATGCTACTTACTGGAAGAGAATCATAAACAACAGTATGAGTTCCTGCGCAGCTTGGTAAAGACATTGATGAATATACAAAGAAACAGTTATAGTTACATAAGATAGCATTTTTTTTTTCAGATATTTTCTGGGTCTAACCTCTGAGAAGATCTAGAAGAGTCTCTAGAAACAGTAATACCCAGTACCAATGAGCAGCCCTAAAGCCCATATCTTAGATTCTAGTACGTTTTTTAAACCAAAGGAACCAGACTACTTGGAGAAATGGCTGATTCTAGGGCTGGGGCAAGGGCTATACAAGATGGTCAGGTAGCATCTTTGAGTGTCAGAAAGCAAGAAAATGCTAAAAAATCAAAAGAATGGGGGTGCTCCCAAGGCACACAGTAGCCAACCCAAAAAATCTCCCAATAGCCAAAGCCAAAATAATTTGAGTAACAAAATACGTACAGTGGTATTGGATTATACTTCGAAGAATAAAATATTAATTCATACTAATGTAAATCAATGACTGAATAAATAAGTAAAAGGGAAAAGAAGAGATAAATCTCCCTTAGAGGAAAATTCCAAAATAACTTTTATAGCTACTCACTCTACCAGGAAGGGAATTTAATATCCTCTCAACCTTGAGTGTGGGCTGTGTAAATGACTTGCTTCTAAAGGACAGAGTATAGAAAAGAAGAAAAAGTAATTTCACATTGGAGAAACCTGGCCAACACCACCCTGGCCAGGTAAACAGGGCTCCCATCACCAGTAATAAGGAATGTCCATAGAACACAAAACTGATGTGATATATTGAGAAAGACATTTGTTTATTATGATCTTTCTTGTGAAAAATAGTAAAATTAAATTAAAAATGAGAAAATTGGGCAAACACAAATTGAAGTACAGTCTAAAAAATACCTTCCCAGTTCTCCTTAAAACTGCCAAGGTTATAAAAAACAAGGAAAGTGTGAAAAAACTGTCATAGACCAGAAGAGATGGAGGCATTAACTAAATGTAATGTGGTAGCCTGGACAGGATCCGAGAATAGAACGAGAGTAGGGAAAATTG
Source organism: Noctilio leporinus (assembly GCA_004026585.1). NCBI lineage: Eukaryota > Metazoa > Chordata > Mammalia > Chiroptera > Noctilionidae > Noctilio > Noctilio leporinus. The sequence continues at coordinate 41,890 of PVIW01010628.1, forward strand.
GTGAAATCCAAATAAACTGTGGCATTTACTTAATGGTAATAGACTAATGTTGGATTTTAGCAGTGACAAATTATACAATGGAAGATGTTAACAATACAGGAAACTGGGTGAGGAATATACATGAATTCTAAATGATTTGTGCAAGTTTTCTGAAAATACAAACTATTCTAAATTAAAATGTTTATTTAAAAGTATCAAAAGTCAAAGCAGAGACTCTTCAACAAATGGTGCTATAAAAATTGTATGCATATAGGTTAAATGATATTCTCCAAAAAATTCAAGATGAATAAAAGACCTATATGTGGAAAATCAATATTGCATAATTTTTAAAACAAATTATATCACTTGGAGTTGAGGATGATAATTTAAAATAGCACACAAATAAAGAGAATAAACTATAAAGTTGAATATGTTAATATTAATGTCTTCTTCACAAAAATCCTGAATAGGAAATATAAGCCACAGATAGAAAGAAAATACTTTCACACATGTAACAGATAAATGTAAGCTTGATAAAATTAAAACAATCCAATTGAACAAAAGCAAAAATGTGTGAATATGGAATGTACAGAAGAATAAGCCCAAATGGAAATAAACTTGTGAAAAATGCTTAGGAAATTAAAAACTAATATAGTCTTAAAATATCATATAATACTCATCAGAATGTCAAAAGTGAAAAGTATGAAATCATCAAACATTCACAACATTGCTAAACAATGAGTACTCTGCTTCACAGCTATTGACAAGGTAAATTTGCAAAACCACATTAAAAAGCAATGTGTCAATACGTAATACAATTAAATAGGCCTATACCGATGACTCAGCAATTATATTTCTTTTTTTTTTCTTTTTCTTTTAATTTTATTGTTGTTGTATTACATCCATCCCTTTTTTTCTCCCCTCTGTCCCCCTCCCCACCCACCCTTTCCCCCCAAAGTCAATCCCACCTGTTGTCCATGTCCATGGTTCCTTTATACTAGGTTCTTGTCTAAGCTGCTCCCCTTCTTTGCCTCTGCCTCCCCCCTCCCCTCTCCCCCTTTCCTCCTGACCACTGCAGGCCTATT
>PVIW01010629.1:0-42953 GCA_004026585.1 Noctilio leporinus
CTTCTTCTTCTTTCTTCTCTCACTCTCTCTCTCTTCCCCTTGAGAAAAAATAAAGAAACTCATGTGAAAGAATGAGGAGGTAGAAAAGCAATCTAAATGATGAGTCTTCTCTAGAAGAAAGCAGAAGTGTTGTCTAAAGGAAGAGACACAGAACAGAGGAAGAAAGGATTGGAAACTAAAAACAGCCTACCCTCCTGTGCTGCTGGCAGAAGGCAGTAAGGCCCGTAGCACCTGCTACATTCAGAAGCAAGAGGAAACCACATGGCCTGAGAGGAGGGCCTGAGCTTGCAGAGATGGGGCAGAGCCAGACCCAGTGCACATTGTTATTCTTCAACAGAGGACTCAAACAGATGGGATTCAGGTTCTCTAGCCTTTTGCTGGGCTGGGGCACTGTCTCTGTATGAATCTAAGAATACTGCCCACTGAGCACCCAACTCAAACATCTGCTTTGTCCAAAGCCCTCTTACTGAGGAGCTTCATCCTGTGACATGTGGGGTTTTTTTATTGTTGTTATATTACATTCATCTCATTTTTCCCCCTCTGCTTTCCCCTTACCCACCCTTCTTAGCTCCCCAACAGTCAATTCCATGTGTTGTTTGTGTCCATGGGTCATCAATGCTAGTTCCTTGACTAAACAGTTCCCCTTCCTTTCCTCATTCTCCCCAACCCCGACCCTCTTCCCTCTACACACTGAAAGTGTGTTCTCTGTATTCATGTCTCTGGTTCTGTTTTGTTTCCTTATTTGTTTGTTCATTGGTTTCCTGTATTAAGTGAGAACATGTGGTATTTAATTTCTGCTGCCTGGCTTATCTCACTAAGTATGATACTCTCCAGTTCCATCCATGCTATCACAAATGGTAGGAGCTCTCTCTTTCTGCTGCATAGAACTCCACTGGGTAAATGTACCAAAGATTTTTGATCCATTCATCCACTGATGGGCACTTAGGTTATTTCCAGCACTTGGCTGTTGTAAATAGTGCTGCTATGAACATAGGGGTGCATAGGTTCTTATGAATTGTGTTTCAAGATTCTTTGGATATAATCCTGGCAGTGGAATCACTGGATCACAAGGCAATTCTATTCTTAATTTTTTGAGGAAATTCCATACTGTCTTCCATACTGGCTGCACCAATCTGCCATTCCCACCAAAAATGTACCAGGGTTCCCTTTTCTCCACATCCTCGCCAGCACTTGTTGTTTGTTGATTTGTTGATGATGGCATTCTGACAGGTGTGAGGGGGTATCTCAGTGTAGTTGTATATGCATCTCTCTGATGGCTAGTGATATTGAGCATTCTTTCCTGTGCCTGTGGGCCCTTTGTATGTCTTCCTTGGAGAAGTGTCTGTTCAGGTCCTTTGCCCATTTGTTAATTGCATTGTTTGTCTCCCTGGTGTTGAGCCATATTAGCTCTGTATATATATTTTGGAGATCAAATGCTTGTTTGAGGTGTCATTGGTGAATATGTTTTCCCATATGGTAGGTTCCCTTTTTATTTTCTCAGTATTTTCTTTGGCTGAGCAGAAACGTTTCAGTTTGATGTAGTCCCATTTGTTTATTTGTTCCTTTATTTCCCTTGCATTGGGAGATATTTCAGTGAAAATTTTGCTGTGTGGGATATCTGCAATTTTTTAAATCTCTTATTTTTATTATTTTATTATTTTTATTAATATATTTTATTTATTTTGCTATTACAGTTGTCCTAATTTTCCTCCCTTTGCCTCTCTCCACCCAGTACCCCATTTCCTCCAGCAATGCCACCCTTAGTTCATGTCCATGAGTCATGCATAAAAGTTCTTTGGCTTCTCTATTTCCTTTGTTTTTCTTAACATCTCCCTGTCTATTCTGTAACCACCAATGTGTACTTTTTCTTTTTTCCTTTCACATCCAGACAATTTATAATTTCATTACTGCCTTCTGCCAGCTTCTCAAACCATATTAATACAAAGTTTTCTTTTCATTATTTCAAAATGCCTACATTAATTCATTTGTTTAAAGAATTACTCTTTTAAGTAAATGAATTGCAATATTACCAAACACATGCAAAAATACATTTACACCCATACATATGTTTACACATATTTAAAATACATACTGGATTTTGAAGAGTTAATACAAAAAATTTAAAATATGCCAATAGCTTCATGATTATTACATGTTAAATGATAGTGTTTTAGATATAGCATAATTAAGCAGATTTTTTTATTCTTTAATACTTATTTTACTCTGACATACTATTTTTGTGAAATATATCACAGAAATGGTGTATTGCAGAACTCACTTTTGTGAAAGTTGTCCTAGAGACAGTGCCAAACCCATAATAAAAAATGAATTTGGCGCCGGCCTGCAAACCCAAAAGTTGCAGGTTCGATTCCCCAGCCAAGGCACATAACAAGGTTGCAAACCAGGTCTCCAGTCAGGTCTGTGGCTAGAGGCAGGTGAAAAGCAACCATACATTGAAAAAAAAAAAAAAAAAATGAATTTGGGTTTTGAGTCAGATCCTCCCCCTTCCAATAATACAACTCAACTTTATTTTAAGCTACCGGAACTGCAACTTATTCTTTTTGGAAAAATCAATCTTAAATATTATATTATATTATATTATATTATATTATATTATATTTATTTATTTATTTAGGCTGTGCACAGGTCTTACTTCGTTTAATACCCTGTTTTCCCTTTACATGTGTTTTACAAGTTGAAGCCTTCAGAAATAGTGGAACTTGCAGTGTTCAGCTGGTGCCCAGAGTAGAAATTATTATGTCTACTAAATTGAGGTAAAAAATAAAAATCCCTAGGATTTAAATAATTTTGTAGAATAGTATTCTAGCTATTTTTTAAACTTGTGGTTGACTTCCTATGTGGTCCTAAACTAACCCCTGAACTTTTAAAAGATTTTTTTTAATTATTTTTTGAGAGAGGGGAAGGGAGAGAGGCAGAGAGAGAGAGAGACATCAAAGTAGGGTTGCCTTTCACCTGCCTCCAGCTACAGAGCTGGCTGGAAACCTGGCTTGCAACCTGGTTATATGCCCTGGCTTGGAATTAAACCAACAACCTTTGGGTTCGCAGGCAGGTGCCTTATCCACTGTGCTACCAGCCAGGGCCCCTGAACTTTATAAGAGTATGTTGAGGTCGAGATTAGGTATGTTCACATTTCAATAATAAAGTTTACTCTATCATTAATTCCTTTTCCCAAGCATCCCTAGTTTGGGGGCCTTTATAACTGGAAATGTATATTTCCACAATTTAGTTGAAAGGAATCTCATCTAGCTTACATGCTAATATGAGAATATATATTGTCTATTTACATGAATCATATAATTTAGTAGTTTGCAACTTCCATCCAAATTGGTCTTCATTCCCAGCATCTTTTCTAACCTAAAGATTGACTGATTTCACAACACACCCATGACCAGTTGTTTGCTATTTAAAACATAAATTGCTAACAAAATCTATATATTACACACCCACAAATAAGTACATATTTTGTGACAATGAATAAGAAAGAAGCATGTCTTCTATGTAATATACATCCACATTTTCTTAGCTTTTTCTTTTTCCTTCACTGCATTCGATTTTTCTGAGTTGTTGCAAGTAACCTGATTTTCCCATATTGTGAAATGATTCTAATCAGAGAACTTAACCTGCAATAATGCAGATACAAGTAATATACAAAATTGTACCTTATTTAGTAAAATCTATTTATAACAAGATCACTTTAAAGCATTCATAAGTTAAAGTTGGTTCTTATCCATTCAGCTGCCCTATGTCTTTTCATTGGTGCATTTAATCCATTTACCTTTGTACCTGTATTCCTATCTGTCTCTCTGTTTCATCATCTTCTTAAAGCAGACCCGTTAGCATCTCTTGCAATGCTGGTTTGGTGGAGATGTATTCTTTTAGACTTGTTTTGTCTGGGAAACTCCTTATTTCACCTTCCATTTTGAATGACAGCCTTGCTGGGTAGATTAGACTTGGTTGCAGGCCTTTGTTTTTCATTGCTTGAAATATTTTTTGCCATTCCCTTCTGGCTTGTTGTGTTTCTGTTGAGAAATCAGCTGATAATCTTTTTGGAGCCCCCATGTATATTATTAGCTGTTTCTCTCTTGCTGCTTTTAGGATTCTCTCCCTGTCTTTGAAATTTGTCATTTTCATTATGATGTGTCTTGGTTTCATCTGTTTGGGTTTATCTTCATTGGGACCCTCTGTGCTTTTTCAAAGAGGTTTCCTATCCTTTGCTCCTCCTCTTCTCCTTCTGGTATCCCTAATGATACGGATGTTCTTATGTTTCATGTTGTTCTGCAGCTCTCTTAAAACCTCTTCATTTCTTTTTCAGTCTTTTTTCATTTTGTTGCACTTCCTGGGAATTTTTTCTACATTGACCTCCAGCTTGATGATCCAATCCTCTGCTTTCTCTAGCCTGCTTTTGATTCTTTCTACTGTGTTCTTCAATTCAGAAATGGTATTCTTCACTTCCTCCTGGCTCTTATTAATGGTTTCTATGTCCTTTTTAATGCTGGTGTAGTTCTCAGTAAGTTCCTTGTAGCTTTCCTGGAGTTCTTTGTAGTTCCCCTGGAGCTCTTCATAGTTCCCCTGGAGTTGTTTGTAGTTTTCTTTGAACTCATTGAGCTCATTGAGCTTCTCTATCATCATTATTTTGAATTCCATGTCTGAGAGAGCTTGCCTCTATTCCATTTTTCACTCTTCCTGGGGATTCCTCCTTTCCATTTGCTGAGGGTTTATTTCTTTACCCATTTTCAGTGACTCTTGCTTATTTCTGCTTCTTGGATTGGTCTGCTTTGACTTACTGTCTTAGTGGTATGACCTTCTGTGGTGTAGAGGTGCATTTTTTCCACCTCCTGTATCTGTGCTTGGTGACAGCAGCTCCTGTCCCAGTCTGAGCCTAAGTCAGCCAGTTGGAGACCACCAGAGATCCACATCTTTGTCTACCTCCTTTAGTTGTTAATCCAATCAGTCTATGATCAGTGGTCAGGTTTAGGCACCTCTGGGCATGGCGGATGAATTCAGTTGTTAACCCAATCAACCTGTGATCTGAGGTCAGGTTTAGGCACTGCTGTGTGGGGCAGATTAATACCTTTGGGTGGGGCTGTGGCTTCCCCTCAGACTACCACCCTTTGGAAAACAGTGGTCTGCTGGCTGTATGGGGATGGGTCAGAACTAGATTGCTCCCTCAACTCTCCCCCTAAAACCACTGCCCCAAACCTTCCTTAAGTGTCTCTAGTCCACTGTGCCCTCCCTCTGCTGTAGCCCAGGGTAGATGGGTGTCACTGTATTGTTGTTGTGGTCCTTTTAAGAATTCAGTCTCTCTGTCAAGCTGGCTAAATCTGGCAACTTTTTGCTTTTCAAAGCTGGGTGCTCTTTTGCTCTCAGCTGTGTTGCTGTAGTCTGGGAAGCCCAAGTGGGGCTTTAGATCCCACTATTCTCAGGTGGAACCCCTGGCTGCTAAGATGTTTCTCTGTCCCTTCAGCTGTCTCCCCGCCCCCCCCCAATGGGAGCCCTGCACTTCCTATGGGTCATGTTGTGATGAATTGGCTCTTCTGTTCTGTCCCTAGTAATAAGACTTCTCTCCACTTGGTGTTCTGTTGGTTCTGGATGATTTCTCCCCAATTAAGTTGCAATTCCAGTTTGGTGTTGGGAGGAGATTGGTGTATGCCCACTTACTCCTCCACCATCTTGGTTCTCTCTGCAATGTTATTTTCCTGTTTTCCTCTAGGGCTTCTATGATGACACTATTTATGTTTAAGTCTTTTATACATCTTGAGTTTATTCTGGGGATGGTTAAGTTGGTGGTCTAGTGTCATTTTTTTTTTTTTTTTGTATGTGCTTGCCCAGTTCTTCCAACACTTGTTGAAGAGGCTGTCTACACAGCATTTTATGATCCTTCCTCTTTTGTTGAATATTAGTTGCCCATAGAGTCCTGGGTTTATTTCTGGACTCTCTAATTGTTCCATTGATCTGTGTTTCTGCTCTTCTGCTAGTGCCTGACTGTTTTGATTACTATGGCTTTGTAATAGTTTGATATCTGGTATTGTGATTCCTCCTATTTCATTCTTCTTTCTCAGGATTATTGTAGCTATTTGGGGTCATTTTTGATTCATATGAATTTTCAAGTGTTCTCATTCTGTGAAATATGATGTTGGTATTTTAATAGCAATTGCACTGAATCTGTAGATGGCTTTGGGTATTATGGACATTTTAATGGTGTTAATTCTTCTCAACCATAAATATGGTATATGCTTTCATTTATTTGTATCTTCCTTAATTTCTCTCTTCAGTGGTCTGTAGTTTTCTGAGTACAAGTCCTTCATTGCCTTGGTTAAGTTTAGTCCTAAGTACTTTATTTTCTTGTTGCTGTAGTAAATGGGGTTTGTTTTCTAGCTTCTATGTCTGATGTTTCATTGTTGGTGTATAACAATGCCTTTGATATCTGGATATTGACTTTATGTCCCACTATTTTGCCAAATTCAGTTATTAGGTGGAGTAGTTTTTTAGTGGAATCTATAGATTTTTCTATGTACACTATCATGCCACCTGTAAATAATGACAGTTTTACTTCCTCCTTTCCAATTTGGATACCTTTGATTTCTTATTCTTATCTGATTGCTGTGGCTAGAACTTCCAAGACTATATTGCCTTGTTCCTGATCTTAAGGGAAAGGCTTTCCATTTTTGCCCATTGAGTAGGATGTTAGCTTCAGGTTCCTCATATATGGCCTTTATTATGTTGAGTTATGATCCCTATATTCCCATCTTGCTGAGGGTTTTTATCATAAAAGGGTGCTGTACTTTATCAAATGCTTTTCCAGCATCTATTGATATGGTGATATGGTTTTTGTCTTTCAGTTTGTGTATGTCATGTATTACATTTATTGATTTGTGAATACTGAACCATCCTTGCATCCCTGGGATGAATCCCAATTGGTAATGGTGTATGATATTTTTAATATGTTGCTTTCTATTTCTTCTTGATTGAGCTTTGGTAGGTTATATGTTTCCAGAAGTTTGTCCATTTCACCAGGTTGTCAAATTTCTTGTCATATATTTGCATGTAGTAATTTCTTACAATCCTTTGTATTTCTGTGGTATTGGTTGTGATTTCTACTCTGTCATTTCCAATTTTATTTGGACCTTCTCCCTTTTTCTTTTTGATGAGTCTAGTTAACAATTTGTCAATTTTGTTTATCTTTTCAAAGAACCAGCTCCTGGATTTGTTGATCATTTGAATTGTGCTTTTAGTCTCTATTTTGTTCAAGTCTGCTCTGATCTTGATAATTTCCTTCCTTCTGCTCTCTCTCTCTGGGCTTTCTTTGTTGTTGCTGTTCAAGTTCTTGAAGCTTTATGGTTACATTGTTTGTATGGGTTTCTTCTAGCCTTTTTAGGTAGGCCTGTATTACTATGAATTTTCCCCTGAGGACTGCCTTAGGTCTGTCCCATAGGTTTTGGGGTGTTGAATTCATTTTCATTTGTTTCCAGATACTTTTTAATTTCTTCTTTGATCTCATTATTAACACATTCATTACTTAATAGCATGTTATTCAGCCTCCATGAATTTTATTGTTTTTGGATTTTTTCCTTGAGATTGGTTTCCAGTTTCAAGCCATTGTGATCTGAGAAGGTGGCTGATCTGAGAAGATTTCAATTTTCTTGAATTTGTGGAGACTTGTTTTGTGTCCTACCATGTGGTCTGTTTTTGAGAATGTTCCATGGCATTAGAGAAGAATGTGTGTTTCTCTTCTTTGGGGTGAAAAGTTCTGTATATGTCAGTTAAGTCCATTTCATCTAGAATGTTGTTAATGCTAGAATATCCTCAGTGTTGTTGTTTTTTGTTTGTTTGTTTGTTTTTTGCTTGGAAGATCTGTCCATTGTTAATGGGGTATTAAAATCTCCTATTATTAGTGTGTTGCTGTCTGTATCCTTCTTGAAGTCCTCCAAGATTTTCCTTATATATTTGGGAGCTCTTAGGTTTGGTGCATATATATTTATAAGGGTTATGTCTTCTTGATGGATTGTTCCCATAAGCATTATGAAATGTCCTTCTTTGTCTTTTTTTATGTCTTTCATTGTGAAATCCATTTTGTCTGATTTAAGTATTGCTCCCCCAGCCTTTTTTCATGTCTATTTGTTTGAAATATATTTTTTTATTCCTTCAATTTCAGTCTGTGTTGATCTTTTGTTCTGAGATAGGTCTCTTACAGACAGCATATATGTGGGTCATGTTTTCTTATCCATTCAACTACCCTGTGTTTATTTTTGGGGGTGGGGGGGCATTTATTCTGTTTATGTTTAAGGTTTTTATTGAGAGGTACTTGCTTATTGACATTTTCCCCCTTTGTTCCTGTATTCCTCTCTGTCTCTCTTTGTTTCTTCACCTTTTAAAAGCAGGCCTTTTAGCAGTTCTTGCAGTGCTGGTTTGGTGGAGGTGTATTCTTTTATCCTTCTTTTGTCTGGGAACCTCCTTATTTCACCTTCCATTTTGAATGAGAGGCTTTCTGGGTAGGGTATTCTTGGTTACAGGCCCTTATTTTTCATTACATGGAGTATTTTTTGTCATTCCCTTCTGGCTTGTATTGTTTCTGTTGAATAATCATTTGATAACCTTATGGGAGCCCCCTTATATGTTATTTGCAATTTCTCTTGATGCCTTTAGGATTCTCTCTTTGTCTTTGATGTTTGCCATTTTAATTCTGATGTGTCTTGGAGTAGGCCTGTTTGGGTTCATTTTCATTGGGACCCTCTGTGGTTCCTGAACTTGAATGACCCTGTCACTTACCATTTTAGGGAAGTTTTCTGCCACTACTTTTTCAAACAGTGTTTCTATCCCTTGCTTCTTTTCTCCTTCTGGTACCCCTGTGATCCAGATATTGTTGCATTTCTTGTTGCCCTGTCTTTCTCTTAAAACCTCTTCATTCTTTTTCAGTCTTTTTTTGTTTTGTTGCAATGTCTGGATATTTTTTTCCCTGTTGTCCTCTAATTTGCTGATCTGGTCCTCTGCTTCATCTAACCTGCTTTGAATTCCTTCTGTTATGTTCTTCACTTCTGAGATCATGTTCTTCATTTCCTCCTGGTTCTTACTGATGGTTTCTATGTCCTTTTTAATGCTGGTGTAATTTTCAATAAGTTCCTTGTATTTGCCCTGGAGTTCTTTGTAGTTTTCTTTGAGTTCTGTGAGTTTGTGGAGCTTTCTTATAATCATTTCTTTAAATTCCATGTCTGATAGCTTGCTAGTTTATATTTCATTTCTCAGTCTGTCTGGTGAGTACTCCTTTCCTTTTGGTGATAGACTGCTTCTTTTTCTCCCCATTTTTGGTGTTTGTTGTTGCTTGTTTTGTTTCTTGGATTAATCTGCTTTGAATCCCTGCCTTCTGTGTTAAGAGATTTGTGAGGTTCCGTGTTGCAATCTCCTTGATTTCCTCAACTTGTTGCTCTTGGGGTGCCCTTTATGTCATTAACTTGGGCTGTCTGGTTATATTTTGGATTTGTTGTATGGGTTGCTCCTTTCACTCCATTTGTCTGATTGAGAGGCACTCCTTCTATCACATCTCATACTGTTATTGAGCTGCTCCTGAAACAGAACCACCAGTCCAGGCAAAATAACCACACCTTCAAAGATATCTTACTCCTTTAATCCCCCTTTCATCTGCCTATGAACCTAGCTAGACATCTGTACCCTCCAAGGTAACCCCCACTGTTAATCACACTCTCAGCTGCAAATGAGCCAGTACTAATAGGAATGTAGATATGATAAGACTGTTATAAGAGGAGAAGAGTGATTAAGTTGACCAATGTATAGATAATTTTAAGGGGTGCAAAGGAGTAGCAAAGATAGTGGGGATGCAAGATATAAAGCCAACTTTACCTCCTATTTAGAAATGGGGAGGGGAAAATCAGAATACCTCAAGTGTGAATGAACAGTATTAAGCCTACGTATATGGTTGCCGATTCTACCTTCCTGTCCACCCTCAATGAGCACTGATTGGTCAAGGTGGAGCCAGGACCAGTGTGCTTTTAGCAGAAAAAAAAAATGTGTAGCCCCTAGTAGCACACCCACAAAATAGAGGCTGGGGAGGGGAGGAATACTTAGATTGAGGATTGGGAATGAGTTGTAGCAGGAGAGTGAGTAGACTTTTAAACAAGAGTAGGAAGAGGATCTTGGGTAGCTAAATGAATTGAGAGAAGGGAGGAATAAAAATATGAGATTTGGGATACACTATGATATAAACACTATTTACTTAAAATGCACTAATTGTGAGGGTTGGAAGTAACTTTTGAAAAGGATAAGTTAGGGATTAATAGTTCCTGTAGCTCCTGGTGTAACTCGGGTGCTTGAGATTAGCAGGAATCCATCTCCTGAGTCTGCCTCTTTTCCTTGATCAAGTCTCTTCAGTCTACAGTCAGGCTTAGGGGCCTTGGAATGGCAGGGCCTATGGCTGTCATAGGCAGGGCTGGTTCTGAGTGCCACATCCTGGGTAGGCTGAGCCTCCAGCAGCCTAGCTGGGTTTTAACACTGCTGGTGTTTTGGGGCCCTGCCTTCTTGTGCTGGTTCCCTGTGAATAACACAGGGTGCTATTTGTGGTGTTGATGGCTACCCCTCCCCCTCTGGCTCCTCAAGGAGGTTTCTGCCTGTGATGGGCACCTGGCTCTACGGGGGAGCCCCCAGCAGGCTTTGTGTGTTGGTGATGGCCAGTCCTCCCCCTCCAGCTTTTTGGGGAGGTTTTCGTTGCCTGCAGCTATGATGGGTACCTGGTTCTACAAGGGAGCCCGTAGTACTGTCTGTGTCCTGGCGATGGCTAGCCCTTCCAGTTCCACTCTTCCACTTGTGGGTTTTAGATGGAAAGCATGGGTTCTCCACTGCTTCATTAGTCATAAAGAGCACTACTGAACACTGAGTCCACTCCTACCACCCCTCTGTACAGCAGTCTTACTCTGGCTGTCCACCATTACTGTTGTCTAAATCATACCCTGAAGTAATCTCAGTGTGCCAGAGAAAATATCAGCTAATAGGACAATGGCAACCCTTACCTTGGAGTTTGTTCTACGTTTCTTCACTTAAGGTCTACAAGTATAACTACAAATTAAAAATGAGCCTTGATCAGTGTGGCTCAGTGGGTTGGGCATCATTCTGGAAAGTGACAGGTCACCAGATTGATTCCTGGTCAGGACACATGCCTGGACTGTGGGTTCAACCCCAGACAGAATGCACACAAAAGGCAACTGACCGATATTTTTCACACACATCTATGTGTCTCTCCCTCTCTTTCTCCCTTCCTTCCCCTCTCTCTAAAAGTGAATAAATAAAATATTTAAAAATAAATGAGAGGCTGAATTTTCCTTATTGAAAATAAGCTAAGAGATTTCCCCCTCCCTTTTTTAAAAACATTTACTTAGAACATGTCTGTTATTTCTCTGTCTCTTTGACATGTATGTAAATATCTTTTAGAATCTAAATAACACTTCTGCCAGTTTTATGACCCAGGCATGTCTTTCTTAAGGAACTGGGAGCTATGTCTTTGAGAAAGAATATCCAGAGAGATAGCCTTTCTCCAAATTTCCATGGGAGAACAGGAGCCTGGCTCCAAGTTGCAAAACTAGTTCCTGTTATAAAGATAAGAGAAATTTATCTTTCTGTGTATATAAAATCAATGAAGTAACTCAGACAGTTACCTGGAAAATTTACAATGAACTCTTAGTGACAAGTGGTGCTGAGAAGCCCTCTTATGTGAGGACTAGTTACTGGTTGTCTTGGGAATGAGTAATGGGTTTTATCTGCTTGGCCAGAAGAACAGTGAGATTTCTTTCCACTTCTGCAAGCTCTTAGAGTACTGTCTGAGATGAGTATCACAGTCTGGTTTAATGCTTATTTAATAATATTTTTGTTATTATTTTTATTTTTTGAGAGATTTTTTGGGTAGGAAGATTTTGTTTTTAACTCTATTTTCCCAGTAGGGCAAAATAGTCTCACCTCCATCCTCTCCAAGTGAAGCAGAAAGCCCCCAAACTGTAGACCGCTGCTCCTCCAATAGTAGTACAGCCACAGTGCTCTCCTAGCTTCTCACCTCTAATAAATGCTGGAAGTTGCTAGCTGCAGGCCGGAGAGCTGCCACATGATTTCCAAACTTGTTGAGCACAGAGGACAAAGCCTCGCTGCCTACTGGTCAGTGTAGCCCAGTGCAGGACACAGTAGCCACTCAGGGGAACCAGCAGCAGGGTTGTGGCTGCAATGCTGCTGGGTGAGGTGCTGCATCAGGAGAACCCCTGGGCTAAGGGTGAGTATGGAGAAATGGAGAATGCAGAAAACCACAAATCAAGCAAGCTTTATACTCCCAGAGTGTCAACTGTATCTAACATTAGGTAATTTAAAATATTTTAAGTAATATAAGTAAATAATGTAAATGATTTTAAATATTATGTCATGAAAATAAATGTACAGTTGGATTCAAATTTTCACACTAATTTCTAAGCCAGTATTAGAGAAGACAAACACATTTCACACTTCATCTTTAGGGCTACCTCTGCCCTCTACCTCCCCACTTCACCCCTGGCAAAGGTGCCTTAGTTGGCAAGTTTGCTGGCAGAACCAGCCTGCAAGATAGGCAGGGCAGGGATTGTCTTCCTATTTGTATAGCTGAGGGTCAGGGGTGAGCCTGGTGTTTTCCATCATGTGTGCTCACATATGCATGCAGATACACTCTGCTCACACACTGCCCTATTCTGGGTTGCAGGCTAAGCCCTGATACGCTGTCATACAGGCTTTTTCTTCAGTTCACAGGAAGCCCTGAAAGGAGACCAGAAGATAAGAGGAGATAGAAAGGGTATGCTCGCTCCTCACATGGGAAACTCCCCTTTTTCTTATTGCCCTCCTTGGGTCAGCTCTCTCTCTCTGCTGTTTCAATTTTCCTGTGGTTCCCCCTAACTTGCCTATACCTTGGAAGATAGGGAAACTCAGAGGTGAGTCTGTTTCCTGCTGGGCCCCTGACTGACACTAGGCATCGGCCACACACAACTAGAAATAGCCCTCCATCTGCCTTCCAGGCCCAGCCCATGGCATTTCACCACAAGCCCTTAAGTGCCCAGGTGAAAGCCTTCATTCCAGATGTTGACTGCTAGGAGACAGGGGAATCCCACCTGTGAACCATTCACCTTGTCTTCCTGGAGACAAAATGGCCCCCATTCTAAACTTGACAAGCTCAGGGAGGCCTACATGGTGACCATACAAACTCAGAGGCTGAAATTAACCATGTAGGATGATCTGAAATTAAAATTTTCTAAACAAAAGCAATTCAGGGCAGGTAATCATGTCCTAGGCCAGTATCTTCCCTGACAAGTCAGTCTTTACCTTAACTGAGCTTGTTCATTGTTTCTGGGCATCTATGATAACACACCTCTGAAATGTTAGAGCAACCCCCTTTTCCACATCCCTCAGGGCACAATCCACCAGAGCAGACCACAGAGCCCCTCATCATTATCTTGCTCCCACTTACCATTTCCATGTGTAGTAAATGTTGATTGTTAACTACCCTATATCCACCAATATAAAAGAAGCATGTTGTCTCTGTTTTACTCTTTATCCAACCTTAGAGATTTTCCCGCTTTGCTTTCTCCCACCTCCAAAATCTATAACCAATGGATTTCATGTAACCCCATTATGTCTCATTCTCCAATTCTAATGTACATATAAAATAAGCTGCAAAACTGCCATTTTCTGGAGCATTTTCTCAATCTGTTGAGATTTTATTACCAGCAATTGTCAGTTTGGTCAAATAAACTCATAAACATTCTCTACAGGTTTGTATATTTCTTACGTCAACATTCCTGTGAACTATTTTTTGCACTTTTATAGTGCCGTTAGTTTGTGTGTGAGTTAACTCTCCCTACCCCACCCCAGCTCTAGATACCTTGGCTAATTCTGCTTTGATGTGAGTGTCTTCAGCCCCACCAAGCATCCTGAGGGGCAGGGACCTGGAAACTCACCAGGTCAGGGTGGGGAAGTTGGAAAGGGAGCAGAGTTAGGTGCTTCCAAGATATTATCTCAACTCATTTTCTAACATTGAACACATGTGTGCCTTGATTCCCATTTTAAAGATGTGAAAGCTGAGACTCAGAGGGTGTGAGGTGATTTGACAAAGGCTCCCCATCTATAAATGGCATGGCCTGTTTTCTCTATGCTGACATCTGTTCTGTTTACTGACTACATGGGAAGGGTAGCATCTTCAGGAAAAAAAGGCAGAACCTCAGGTTTGTTTTAGAAGCTGCACTGTATTTCAACATGGGGATTGCTTAACAGTATTTTGCTTGCAAAGAAACAGTGCCAGAGCTTCTCTGCCTAGTTGAGAAACAGCATGTGGTTTACTCCATGCAAAACAAAAGCAAGTTATGAAATGTTGCTCCAGAGGCCAGGTGGCCACAACATGTTCAGTTCCAGGGAAGAGCTGGGGGGCAGGGAGGTCCTGGGAAATGCTGCTTTAGGCCAAGCCAGACACCCGCTAAATTTCTTAGGATTAACTCACAGACTTTCCAAAATATTGAGCTAAAGGCTGATGGCCCAGAGTTTCCAAAGAAAATAATTGTCTATCTTTGGGTAAGCTTTCTGCTCACAGGACAAGAGAGCAGGCACAGTGACCAGGGAAAGGAGACAAGAGCTCAGACCACACTGTCTGGTCCTGATTTCACTATAGGTGACATAGCCTCTCTGGGTAATCATTTCCTCACAAAAGGCACAGCCAGCTACCCCTGCCTTTCAAGATGTCAAGGTTCCAGTATTCTTGGAAGTGTCTTAGTAGACTTGTACCTCAAGACATGCAAAGACCAAGATCACAACATCTGCTACAAATTGGCTTAAAAAAGAACAAAACAATCTTCTTTACAACTTCATCAGCTAAAAGCAAGATGCTTTTCATCCTTGCATTGGGCAGAAAATATGAAGAATCAGAGCCTAGCTCTGCAGAACTCAGTAAATGACTTTGGATATAAGCCACAGCCTCTCTGTACTTCAGTTTCTCCCTATGTCAAATGAGGGGCATGGGTGAGATCACCTTTGAGATAACCTTGGAGATGGCTCTCCATTTCTCAAAGGCTCTGTAGGGCCTCTGTCACCCTGCTGATCTGCATGCCTAAGGGGAAGTCAGCCTTGTAGCAACTTCTGACCAGGGCTATACTGATGGCAGAAGTATCAGCCAGAACACCCTAGTGATCCTTCCCTGTCTTTTCCCCAGTGGTTCAGCCACTGGAGACCCTCTCAGAAAGAACATCCCCCTTCTTGGGAATCCATCATTGTCTCTGATAATATCCATCCCCAGCCCTTCTAGGGGGGCAAAAGATGAAAATGCCATCATGTAGAAAGGAACCCCTGGACCAAGCAAACCCCTATTCCTGTTTGGTTCATGAAGACTGGCTTCTGAATGGGATGCTCAGCCTTACTAGGGAAGTTGAGCTTTAAAGAGTGAGAAGCTAGGTACAAAGGGAACTGCTGTTTTAGGCAGAAGGGATATGTGGCATGTTGAAGGAACCTCTGGCATGAAAAAGGTTATTCTCCTGACTAAATGCCCCCCGAAGCTGTATCTTGAGTACATTACCAATATGTCCTTCCTCCCACCACAGAGGCACCATCTCCTTGTTCCTGCATAAAATTTTCACACAAGATTTTCAAAAAAAGTCTGTGGTTCAAGAGCCCTTCAATACTTGAAGTCTGATGGAGAACCTTGGTATTCTGCTTGAAGATAAGCCCAGATGAATAGCCATCAACATCTAGGTTATCATTATAAATATGCTTTATAAGCTAAAGAGGTATTGCAAGAAACACTCTTAGTGGGATCTCAGAGGCCCACAACCAATGACATATGTGGAAGAATTGTTCTGCATATATAAAAACCCTTGCCACTAGGGTTCTAGATGCAAACTAAGTGCCAGACATTAGGTGCACTTCCTCCTGGTTCCAGACCCCATGGTCATTGTCCAGTAGCTTCTGCTATTGCTGCTAGCAACTATGACCATAAAGACATTGGGGTTTTCAGAAGAGCATTCCAGAGGCTATTCATAAGCTAGTCATAATGGAGACAGAGACTACTTTCCAATTCCCAGGTCAAGCTTTGTGACAAGCCAATTACTCAGTGGTTCCAGAAGTAGTCTCCTAATTTTCTACCTGCCAGACTATGGCAGAGGCAGCAGCTCCCCTGGTAGCTAAGACTATCAAGTTATTATGGTTTTAGTCTTAGATGCTTCTCCTAGACCAGGCCCACACAATCCTTATAATGTAAGCATGCAGAATGTGTCAAGGACCAATCTCCACACCATTGCAACAAAGAAGGAATCTAATGATCCAAGTAGAGAAACAGATGGAAGGAGATCTGTAGCTGGCTTCTCCCTCCATCCCTCACTCCTTGCCCCAATGCCTATCTCTGTCTATTGAAATCCAACTAATCCTTCCAATCTCAACCAGATCTTACTTCCTCTAGGCAACCCTCCCTGGCAGCATGCTGGAAGCATTCTCTCCTTTCTGTGACTCCTAAAGATTCACATTTTTTTTTTCTCTCCTAAAGTAGATAGCACATGCACCTGGAGTTATGCCTATTTTCATTAAATTATTCTTTCTCTTAAGATGCTAATTTCCTTGAAAGCAGGGATTTTTTTTTTTTCTTTCTGATTTCTCCTAACATTTAGTCTACTGCTTGACACCTGGAGTAATCCCAGTAAATGCCATGACTGAATGATACTTATTGAGTAAGCAAGGCACAGACAAAAGCCATCTGAGAACAGCCCATGGCAGTCATATGCAAGATCTGAACTGAGTGCCACCAACCAAGAGTGGCAGGCCACTGCTCCATTGCAAGCATCAATGTGACTACCCTTTTTCCATAGTCTTGTCCCCACCCCCAACCCAATGCACAATTTAAAGAGGTATATTCTCTGAGCAAATTGGACCATAGAAGTGTCAGATTTCAAGATACTAAAAGAAGTAAAAATTTAGAGCAAAGACAGAAGAAATGAATTTTAATCTGCTCTAGACAAAGTTTTATTTACAGAATTGCCATAGGCAGGTCTATATCACCTCCACTGCAAGAAATCATAGGGTTTGTGAGAAATTCAACACATCTTAAATCCCCAGAGAAAATATCTCCAGATTTGGGGATCCTCCTCTAGAGGTCATTAGAGTTACCAGCTGATCATTCTAGTGACCCTCCAGTCCACAAGGCTTTCACAGGACATGAGGCTTCTAACTGCCATCTCCTGCCTCTTTCTTATCCATGAATGGTTAGTGATGAATGAGCAGACATGTCAGGAAGGAGCACAACATGAAAGAAAGGAACCAAAAAAGACAAACAAATTCACAGAAATTGAAGGGAGAAGAAATAGGGAATAGGAAATAAAAGCCTTAGACTGTTTTTGAGAAATAAGAGGGGATATTGCACCCACCCTACACAAACATATTATAAGACTAAAATGTTAAGACAAAAGAATAATCAGAGAATGAGAAAGATTTATTGGGAAACTATAAGATTTTATCCAATTTCCAAATTAGCGGGCACATAAAACATTCCTCACCTCTAATACCAAATGCAAGTTTGAGGGATTCCCAGGTTCTGTAATTCACTAGGATTCAGAACTCACTAAAAGCTCTTATACTCACATTTACTGTTTATTACAGGGGAGGGCTACAAGTCAACATCAGCCACAGGAAGAAGTGCATCAGGCACTGTCTAGGAAAAGTAAAAAATACAGAGCTTCTGTTGTTCTCTCCCTGGGAATCAGGTGCATTATTTTCTTTGTGATCATAGGTGATGATAGGTGTGAAGTACTACTAAACAGGCAGGGCTACCTGAGCCTCTCTGCAGAGTTTCACTGGAGCTCTGTTACATCCGCAAATCAGCTTACAAGGCTGACCTTGGGCTCTCTCTCCAGTCCCTTCCTGAATGACACAAAGCCTCCACACAGAATCACACTGTTAGTCTTTCCGGTGTGGCCAATCCCTACACTAAATCACATTGTTGGTTTTAATAGCTATGAAAGGACTCAAAACATTTACTTCCCATGCATCCCTCTGAAGAAACCATTAAAATAAATTAGTGCTCTTGCAGAATTAGGGAATAATCCAAAAAGGAAGAGGGTATGTGGTGACAGATTTCAAAAATTTAAAAAGGCCAGTAATTCTTTGCAACTCCTCTATCTGTTTCCCCATTCTTGAAATCAGGCAGGCCCTGTTCCTTGTTTCGACCAATAGATGTGACAGAAACTTCTCCCCTGAAAGTTTCAGTTTTGACCATGAAAACCAGCCTGGCTGGTTTGCTGGAAGATGAGGGGTATGGGAAGAACAGCTCCAGCTACCACAGCCATCCCAGCAGAGGGGCCTGGCACAGGGGCCTCCACTGAGCCAACCCAGACCAGAAGAACCATGCAGCTAAGAAATAATTGAAATCTTTTTTGTCTAAGTCACTTAGTTTTGAAATGTTTGTTACCAGTGAAAACTAATGTTTCAACATGTGATCTTGCAAATAGAGAGCTTATCTCAAGAAAGCTGCAAAGAAAAGAATTCCCTTTATGATAGTTTGGCCTACCCTAAACATTGCAGGACATGTGGCAAGATTACAAATGGAGGCCTACATACTTTAAACCTTGGTACAGGAAAGATATGACTCAAATGACAGACAAATAGTTCAATAATATATGTGCACCCCTACCTTAGTAAACTCACCAGTGTACCAGGTGAGAGGGGGGCAGATCTTGGACTCCCATTTGCAGTCTAGGCAGAAAAGTGAAGACTTGAGGAGGGCTAGCCCCTAGCCAATCTCCATCTTCTCTCCTCCAGACTCCACCCAACACCACAAGGAAACTCATCAAGGAGGGACCCAATACCACCAGTCAAGAAGCTCTATTCATTCTCTATCTCAGCAGCACCCCCTAGATGGCCCTAGGAATCATCAGGCCAAGAAGCACACACACACATACACACACACACACACACACACAGCAAGGTCCACAAGCAGGGTAACAGCCTCAGGGCAATGTGATCAGGGAATTCCAGGACCCAAGGTACCCAGGGTATGGCCTGGAAGGAGGAACTCAGGTTCTGGTTGGCCTGACACCTTTATCTTGTAGACTCCTTATTTTGTGGGGAGGAAAATCCCCAGAAGAGGGCTTTTAGAAAGAAGCACAGGACTTGGGTTGGGTCCATCTTACCTTGGTCTGAGGATGATACTGATGATGGTACAGTCAGTAGTTCTACAAAGCAAGCCTCAGACAGGAGCAGGAGGTTGGAGATTCCCAAGAGTAAGGTGTTAGGAAAACAAACAAAAAAGTAAGTTTGGAAAGTTATTTCATTTGTTTTACCATCTGGAATACAAACTGATAGAACTGAAATTAATCTTATAACAAAAGAAAGAAATCTTAATGATAAGTCCATAGAAATATGTGCAAATGAAAACATGAGATGATTATTAACTTCAGGAAAATCAAATATCATGCATGAATAAACAACCATTGTTTATTATTTGGCACAGCCATTGTTTCAGTTACATATTGCTGCGTGCCCAGAGAAGATCCAACTGGGTTAACAGCCCCTTCACAGACAAGATAACCACATTGAATAAAATAGAAAATGGGTTTAAGGGAGGAGTCTTTAAAGAAGAGAAAAATACATTGTAAAACATTCTGGGTGCAGTAATAAAATGGACAGGACCAGATTTTACACAGAGTAGATTTTTGAAGGTTGGATTCATTGATAATGGCCTTGGAAAAGAGAGAGTGAAGAGCAATCACAGCTAGAGACAGTGGAAGGAAAGCCAGTGACAGAGGAAAGAAGCTGGTAAGTGCCTCAGTCAGACACAACTGCCTGGCTCACACATCAAAAATTTATTCTCCCACAGCTCCTGAGGCTGCAAAGACTAAGATCAAGGTTCCATCAGGGTTAGTTTCTGGTGGGAACTCTCTTCTTGGCGTGAAGAAAGCCACCTTCTTGCTGTGTGTCAGATTGCTTTTTCAAAAGCAAAACAATTAATTATTCCACCAATAATGTGAAATATTTCTCCTACTTATTGTCAATAATGGTTGTTAAAAAAAATTGAAAACCTAAAAATAATAATAATAATAATAATGGTTGTTACTCTTAATTTATGATAATCACATTATTCTAATTTGCATTTCCCTAATTACTATAAAGACTGTCTGGGGGTGGGTGGGTGATGGACAACCAAGATGGTGGACGAGTAAGTGGAACTACACCAGTCTACTCCCAGGAAAAATCTGGAATTACAACTTAATTAGGAAAAAATCATCTGGAATAACCAACAGACCTCTAGCTGGAAAGAAGCCTTATAATCATGGACAGAACAGGAGAGGCTGCTTCATCACAACGTAATTGGTAGGACTTGTGGAGATGCAAGAGGGCTGGCTGGGCTCCCACTGGCAGCAGCAGCAGCAGCTAAAGGGATGGGGCCAGGGGCTCCACATGAGAAGGGTGGGTTCTAATCCTGGGCTTCCCAACCTACAGCAACAGGACTGAGAGCAAAACAGCATCCAGCTGTGAAATGCAAAAGGCTGTAGGGTTTGCTAGCCTGAAAGCTCTAGAGACAGAGAATTACTAAAGTGACCACAAATAAAAATACATTAGTACCCACTTCCCCTGGGATCCAGCAGAGGGAAGGCAGAGTAGCCTGGGGATGCTTAAGGAGAGTCTGAAGTGGTAGCTTGGAGGAGAGAGATGAGAGAACAGCTGAAAAGGTCCCAGTGCTGACCCCACACCTCAGGAGGACTAGGCTATGCCCACCACCTTCCACCTGAGGGGTACTTGTAATCCCACCCACTGGACTCAATCTTCCCCACCCAGCCATGCCAGAGCCTGGCAGCTTAAAACAGATTCATTGATTTACAATGGAATCAACCTGTCCTAACCAGTGTTGCCTGAGCCTGGTGGCTGATCACAGATTAACTGATATAAAGATGAATCAATCTGTCTGGCCCAGCAGAGTCTGAGCCTAGAGGCTGATCCCAGATTCATTGGATTACCACTGAATCCATCAGTCCTACCCAGAGGCTCCTGAGCCTGGCAGCTGATCACAGATTAATTGATTTCCAACTGAATCAATCCATCCTGCCAGTCAGCATATTAGCCTACTGGCTGATCATAGATTCACTGATTTACAACTGAGTCAATCTGCCCAGCAAGGGGCGTATGAGCCTGGCAGCTGATCACAGATTCATTGGATTACAACTGAATCAATCTGTCCTGCCCAATGATGTCTAAGCCTGGCAGATGATCACAGATTCATTAATTTACAACTGAATGGTTCTATCCAGCTCAGCAACATCTGAGCCTGGCGACTCATCATAGATTCATCGATTTACAACTGAATCAAACTGTCCCACCAAGCAGTGCCTGAGCCTGGTGCAGGATCACAGATTCATTGGATTACAACTGAATTAATTGGCCCTGCCCAATGGTCCCTAAGGTTACCACTGATCACAGATTGATTGTATGAAAAGAGAATTAATTGGTCCTCCCCAGTGGTACCTACATCTGATAGCAGAGTAGAGATCAATTGGATTAAAAACTGAAGGACACAAAGACAGTTGATTTCTGGTCGGCTCCAACAAGCCAACTAGGCCCAGACTATGGAATGATATGATGTCACAAGAGGGAAATCCAGGAAGTAATGAGAGTGCACTTCTTCACCACAGAAGGTCACACTACAAAGACAGGAACTCAAAAAAGCCCAATCTAAAAAGCAAAGGCAAAAAAGAAGAGACACCTAAAAATGGGGAGAAAAAAAAAGTCCAAAAAATATTCCAAGCAATGAAAAAAGCAAAGGCTTACAACCAAGAACACTCTACCCAGCAAAGCTCTTATTTAAAATGGAAGGTAAAATAAGGAGTTTCCCAGATAAAACAAGGCTACAAGAATACATCTCCACCAAACCAGCACTGTAAAAGATGCTAAATGGTCTGCTGTAAAAAGATGAAGAAAGAGAGACAGAGAGGAACACAAGTACAAAGGGAGAAAATGTCAATAAATAAGTATCTGTCCATAATAACCTTAAATGTAAATGGATTAAATGTGTTAATCAAAAGACATAGCGTAGCTGAATGAATAAGAAAACATGATCCACATATATGCTGTCTACAAGAAACTCATCTCAAAACAAAAGATCGAAACAGACTAAAAGTGAAGAAAAGGAAATAGGTATTTCAAGCAAATGCACATTAAAAAAAGGCTGGGGTAACAGACAAAATAGATTTTACAATGAAGGCCATAAAAAGACATAGAAGGACATTTCATAATACTTAAGGGAACAATCCTGCAAGAAGATATAAACCTTGTAAACATACATGCACCAAACCTAGGAGGGCCCAAATATGTAAGAAAAACCTTGAAGGACTTCAAAATGATATCAACAGCAACACACTAATAGTAGGAGATTTTAATATACCATTATCAACAATGGACAGATCTTCTGAGCAAAAAAACATGAAGGATATTGTGGTATTGAACCATACTTTAGAGAAAATGGGCTTAACTGAACTTTTCATCCCAAAGAAGCAAAATACACATTCTTTTCAAATGCACATGGAACATTCTCAAAGATAGATCACAGCACCTGGTAGGACACAAGGCAGATCACAAATTCAAGAAAATTGAAATCATACCAAGCACCTTCTCAGATCACAATGGCTTGAAACTAGAAACCAATCTCAAGGGGAAAAAACAACAAAAACATTCTAATTCATGGAGACTGAAAACATGCTGCTAAGGAATGAATGGGTCAACAATGAGATCAAAGAAGAAATCAAAAAGTTTCCAGAAACAAATGAAAATG
Source organism: Noctilio leporinus (assembly GCA_004026585.1). Lineage (NCBI taxonomy): Eukaryota > Metazoa > Chordata > Mammalia > Chiroptera > Noctilionidae > Noctilio > Noctilio leporinus. Next base: position 22,817 of record PVIW01010629.1, read on the forward strand.
AATGCACCATAGCCCAAAACCTATGGGACACAGAAAAGGCAATCCTCAGAGGGAAATTCATAGCAATACAGGCCTACCTTAAAAGGATAGAAGAAGCTTATACAAACGCCCTAACCACAAAGCTACAAGGAATAGAGGAACAATAACAAAGTCCAGAGCAAGTAGAAGGAAGGAAATAATCAAGACCAGAGCAGAACTAAATGATATAGACTAAAAGAACAATTCAAAGGATCAATAAATCCAGGAGCTTGTTCTTTGAAAATATAAGCAAAATTGACAAGCTTTTAACCAGACTCACCAAGAAAAAAGGGAGAAGACCCAAATAAACAAAATCAGAAATGACAGAGCAGAAATCACAGCCAATACCACAGAAACACAAAGGATTGTAAGAAATTACTACAAACAACTATGTGATAAGAAACTTGACAATGTGGGTGAAATGGACAAATTCCTGGAAATGTATAATCGATTAAAACAGAATCCAGAAGAAGCAGAAAGTCTGAATTGAACAATAACAACTAGTGAAATTGAAGAAGTAAAAAAACAAACAAACAACAACAACAAAAAAAAAAACCTCCCAGCACACAAGAGTCATAGACTGGATGGCTACACAGGTGAAGGGAAGAACAAGCTCCTATCCTCAACCTATTCCAACAAATCCAAGAAGAGGGATAATTCCCAAACTCTCTGAGGCCAATATTATTCTAATCCCAAAACTAGGTCAAAACACAACTAAGAAAGAAAACTACAGACCAATATTTCTGATGAACATAGATGCTAAAATTCTCAACAAAATATTGGCCAATTGGATCCAGCAATATATTGAAAAGATCATATAGCATAATTAAGTAGGATTCATCCCAGGGATGCAAGGATGGTACAATATTTGCAAATCAATAAATGTAATATACCACATAAATAAAATGAAAGACAAACACCATATGATCATATCAGTAGATGCTGAAAAAGCATTTGATAAAGGACAGCACCCATTTATGATAAAAACACTCAGCAAAGTGGGTGATAAAAACACTCAGCTCCCTCTATAGGGAGCATACCTCAATAGAATAAAGGCCCTATACAAGAAACCTGCAGCCAACATCATACTCAATGAGCAAAAATAAAAACCTTTCCCCCTAAAATCAGGAATGAGACAAGTCTGTCCACTATCTTCACTCTATTCAACATCATTTTAGAAGTTTTAGCCATAGTGATCAGACAAGAAAAAGGAATCAAAAGTATTCAAATTGGAATGGAGAAAGTAAAACTGTCATTATTTGCAAATGACATGATAGTGTACATACAAAACCTGATAAGTTCCACCAAAAACCTACCTGACCTAATAAGAAAATTTTGCAAAACAGCTGGATAGAAAATCAATATTCAGAAATCAAAGGCATTTTTGTACACCAACAATGAAACATCAGAGATAGAAGTCAGAAAACAAATCTCATTTACCATAACAACAAGAAAAATAAAGTACTTAGGAATAAACTTTACCAAGGAGGAAAAAGACCTGTACTCAGAAAACTACAAAACTTGGAAGAAAAAAATTGAGGAATATATAAATAAATGGAAGCATATACCATGTTCATGGATGGGAAGAATTAGCATCACTAAAATGTCCATATTACCCAAAGCAATCTATAGATTAAATGTAATCCCAATTAAAACACCAATAACGTATTTCACAGATCTAGAAAAAACACTTCATAAATTTTTATAGAGCCGAAAACAACCATGAATAGCCACAGCAATTTTGAAAAAGAAGAACAAAGTAGGAGGACTCACAATACCAGACATCAAACTATACTTCAAGGCCACTGTAATCTAAACAGTCTGGTACTGGCATAAGAATAGACATATAGGTCAATGGAACAGAATAGAGAGCCCAGAAATAAACTCAGGACTCTATGGTCAATTAATATTTGACAAAATGGAAGAAACATAAAATGGAAAGAAACTGGCCTCTTCAACAGTGGTGCTGTGAAAACTGGACAGGGACATGGAAAGAAATAAAGCTAGATAGACCACCAATTTATACCATACACCAGAATAAACTCAAGATGGATAAAGGACTTAAACATAAGCTGTGACACTATAAAAGTCCTAGAGGAAAATATAGGCAGTAAAATATCAGATATCCCACATGGCAATATTTTCACTGATACTTCTCCAAGTGCAAAGGAAATAAAAGACCAAATAAACAAATGGAACTACATCAAACTGAAAAGTTTCTGTTAAGCTAAAGAAAACATCAGCAAAGTTAAAAAGGGACCAACTGTATGGGAAAATATATTTGTCAACGATACCTCAAACAAGGGTTTGATCTCCAAAGTATATAAGGACCTTATATGACTCAACACATAAGACAGATGGCCCAATTAAAAAATGCACAAAGGACCTGAACAAATACTTCACCAAGGAGGACATACAAAGGGACCATAGGCCTATGAAAGAATGTTCAATATCACTAGCCACCAGAGGGATGCAAATTAAAACCATAATGAGATACCACCTCACACCTGTTAGAATGGCCATCATTAATAAATCAACAAACAGTAAGTGTTAGCGAGGATGTGGAGAAAAGGGACCCCTTGTGAATTGTTGGTGGGAATGCAGACTGGTGCAGCCACTATGAAAAATAATATGGAATTTTCTCAAAAAACTAAAAATGGAACTATCTTTTGACCTAGCAATTCCACTGTTAGGATTATACCAGAAGAACCCTGAAACACCAATTCAGAAGAACCTATGCACCCCTACATTCATAGCAGCACTATATAAATTAGCTAAGTGCTGGGAACAGCCTAAGTGCCCATTGGGGGATGAATGGATAAGAAAACTTTGGAGCAAAAAGGGGATAGATGTAATACAACAACAATAAAATTTTTTAAAATAAATAAATAAAATTAAAATAATAAATAAATAAATATAAGAAAACTTCAGTACATTTAAACAATGGAATACTATACAAGAGAAAGAAAAAGAAACTCCCACCTTTTGCGACAACATGGATGGAACTGGAGAGTATTATGCTTAGTGAAATAAGCTAGCCAGTGGAAAACAAATACCATATAATCTCATCCCTTACAGGAAACCAATGAACAAAACAAACAAGCAAGCAAAACAGAACCAGAGGCCTGGAGACAAGGAACAGACCTTCAGTGTGTAGAGGGGAGGGAGGAAGGGGAAAAAGAGGCAAAGCGGAGGAACAGTTTAGTCAAAGAACTAGCATGGGTGATCCATGGACATGCAACATGTAGGACTATGGGAAGGAGGATGGGGAAGGTGGGGCACAGGAGAGCAGTGAGGGGAAAATGGGATACAATAAAATTAAAATACAGTACAAAAAAAAAGCTCTATCTCTACATGTTGTTATATATTTGTCAACCTTTGATTTGCTTACATAGGAATTGCTTATGCATACCTTTTACTAATTGTTTGCAAATTTTCTGTTTACTGATTTTTTTTTATTTAAAAGCTTTTAAGAATCTTACAATATGCATTGAAAATATATCTCCCTGCTGCAATTCTATTATTACTCTGTTCATTTATATACCATTAAGTAACTTTTATATAATCAAATATATCTATCTCCACTAATATATCTTTCAGATTTATTGTCTTGGCTTTAAAATTCTCCCCCATCCTAAGGGTAAAACATAGTTGCTTAAGTTCTTTTTCCTGATATTTTACTTGATTATGTTTACACTTAGCATTTAATATACCTGGATTTGTTTTTTAATACGGAATAAGAAAGAAATTTAACTTTACATTTGGTGAGTGACTAGAGGTTCCTGCAGCATGTGCCAGGTAAATCACAAATGAATCCAAAGAGAAAGCATGGTATGGCGGTCCGAAGCCAAACTGCTTGATTTGAGATCCCTGGCCTGCCATTTGCTCTCTGTGTGACTTTGGGACAACCACTGAATTTCTCTGTTCCTCACTTCCCTTTTCTGTAAAATGGAATCATAAAGAAACCTACTTTGTAGGGTTGTTGTGATAATTAATGCAATTAATACAAATGCTTAGCACAGTTCCTAGACCATGGTTAAGGGAAATTCAGTCCCAGTATTTTTCAGCTGCAAAGCCTCTTACTATACAAGTCTTGGGATTAGAAGGGTGTCAAATGCAAGAAGACTAGCTGGTCCTCCCCGAGACTTCACTGACTCATCACTGTTTCTCTGAGAGATCTAGAATCTCCACCCACAAACTGTATCTTTATCCGAGGGCCATTAGCTCTAGTCCCCAGATTCTCATCCTGCTCAATGCAGCAAAAATCCTACAGAACTGAGGTTTGGCTCACCTTCCCAACTCGACTTGCTGGCTGGGCTTAGGAGAGAAAGTGGATGGTTGGTGGAGTTTGTGAGAGGGGGATTGGGGTCACCTTCCAATTCCTCCTTCTTTCCAAACCTGTTCAGCTCTTTCCTAGTTACAAAGGCTAACTAGCCAAGCAATGGACAAGGTGAGTAAGTATTTGGGATCTTAAAAATCAGCATGTCTCCTTTGTGTTTGTTTATATGACCATTTGAGTGTGTGTGAGCTGAGTGTATACCTACACCTATGTTCCCTTGTGCAGAACAATTCTTGGAGACTGTCATACCTTATGAAAAGATGGTTTATGGGATTAAGGTTAGAAATGAAACAATTGGTCCTTACAAATATTTATGTATTCATTAAAATAAAACAGTGATGCTGGGAGTGGAGGACCTCATGTTTCCAGGTAGGAAACTTCTATAGAGGGATAGGGAGGGATGCACCCACTGACACAGTCTTCATCCGGCAGACAGAATCTGAGAAATGGCTTCAAGGGCCGGAAACCCTAGGTACCTTTTTCACCCTAGGTTGGTGCCAGAAGTTTAACCTGGGTCATCGTGGCTGCTCTTCAGATCCTAATCTCTTTTCAAGTATGTAGGGCAAGATGATTGTGGGAATGGGGTTGCTGTTCTTAAAGCCACATTGTCCATGCAGAGTTGGGGAGAATAAAAGGAGTAACAGAAAGAAAGGGGACCTGGTGCATCCACCTCCTGTCCCATCCAGTCTTCTTATTCACAGTGACCAAGAGGGTGGAAAGATACCTCACCCCCTCTTTGGGCCTCACAAATATTGAAGGACCCTGGCTGTCCTCATCTCAGACTGCACACTGGGATTCCCTAACCACCACAGCACTGGACTCAGGCAAGCACATCTGTAAACCACTTTAGGACGTAGAATGCCTGGGTTTGACTGGCTTCCTAAGTGCCTGCTGCTTGAACAGCCCAGAATGGCATTACTCTTTTCTAGCAAATGTCCAAAGAGAAAAGTGGATTTGTTCCCTTACCCCTCCTGACACCCTGCTGCAGATTCTCACCTCCACCTCCCAGGCACAAGTGGCCCAGTGGTTCTCTCTATCCTTTCTGTCTTTGCTTCCTGGTCGCTAACTTTGGATTCAAGCTTTAGAGATTCTGGTGAGAATCAGCAGAGTAAGGACACGTCTATGTACTATAGCCCAACAGATGCACACTCAGTCCTGCCTTCTCAACCGCCCAGGGAAACAACTGCCTGTGAGGAGCAAATTATCGCCACTGGTAGCAACAAACATTGAAGAGGATTCCACCCATTACACTACCCAGCCATTGCTCACCAAACCTGCTTCTCCTGCACTCTGCTGCTTTGAACTAGGGGATTTTACTCATTCAGAACCAGCTACAAAGTCAGGTCATGGTACCCAAAGAATAAGTACCAGACTCCCTGGGATTACCTTTAAAATGTCTTGCCTGAGATGGTTCAGCTGCTGCCTCCTTCTGAAGCACCACTTCTGGACACAGAGGCTGTGAGTCCACAGGGAATGACCTCCAACTAGATTAGCCTGTTGCATGTGGGAGGAATTCTAGGAAGCAGCACAAAGTAAAATAATCCCATTGTAAAAAAACATTTGTCAATGAATATGACCTCGTAGTTCTGAGAAGTCTGTCAAGACTTGACTTTCCTTTCTAGGAGAGACAGTGGGAGAAATTTTAACCCAAACTTTATTTTTCTGGGTTCACAGAACACGTTCCACTTACTGGAGCATTTGTGGGGAGTTGCTATCACTCAATTTAACCTCCTAGTTTTTCTTTCTGGTAGGACTGGGTAATTTTGCCTTGCACACAGGTCCCTTAAAACCCTTCCCTGAAAGTTGTACAAATACAACAGAGACTGACACTGTGGCCTATCATCATATGTTCAAGGAGCCTAGAGCAGGGGTGCCTAGAGGGGTCCAGTGGGAATGTCGTCTAGCACAGAAATTTTCAAAACATTTTTCTTTTTAAAATGTTTTATTTTTCACTTACAATTGATATTCAATATTATTTTGTATTAGTTTCAGGTGTATAGCATAGTGGCTAAATAATCATATGCTTTATAGTATTCCCCCAATATTTCAAGTACCCACCTGGAACCACTCATAATAATTACTACAATATTGACTATATTCCCTTTGTTGTATTTTACATTCCCAGACTATTTTATGACTACCAATTTGTAGTTCTAAATCTCTTCACCTTTTTTACCCACTCCCCAAAACCCTCCCCTCTGGTAACCGTCCATTTGTTCTTGATCCCTATGAATCTGGTTCTATTTTGTTCATTTATTTTGCTCTTTAAATTTCACATATAATTGAAATCCTATGGTATTTGTCTTTTTCTGACTAACTTATTTCACTTAGCAAAATACCCTCTAGGTCCACCCATGTTGTCCCAAATGGTAAGATTTCACCCTTTACAATGGAGTAGTAGTATTCCATAGTGTAAATGTACCACAGTTTTTTTAATTCACTCATCTATTGATGGACATTTGGACCACTTCCATATATCTTGGATGTTGTAAATAATTCTGCAATTAACTCAGAGGTGCATATATTCTTTTGAATCAGTGTTTTCGAGTTTCTTTGACTATATACCCAGAATTGGAATCAATGGGTCATAAGGCAGTTCCATTTTTAATATTTTGAGGAATTCTATACTGTTTTTCACAGTGGCTTCTTTTTTCTCCACATCCTCATCAGCACTTGTTGCAAAAAGGTTTTTCTTATTTGAATTAAATAATAATTAAGTACACAGACAGGTTAAGCACTCTGATAGTCTTGGGCCCTTTCAGGATTTGGGTAAAATCTAAGTGCATAAGATGCATGAAGATCTCCAGAATTGAACTTGATTACAAATCACAGTACTTACTTCACCAGTTCCCACTGAAGTTAGAAGCATCCCTGCTAGGAATGATTATAGCAGAAATCAGAAGGGATGGCTGGAGAGAGTAAGAAAAATGTAGTACAAATGAAAGCCAGGTACAGCAAGGGCCCATAGAATCTGTGGATAGACTCTAAAGGGACAGACTCTGCTTGAATGTGTCTTTTTCTGTATTCATGGTCAAATTCAAATGTACAGTGAAAGTTTCATATAACCAGAGTTGTGATTTTGTGATTTAAAAATGAGAGGGAATCAGGGAAGAAAATGTGCATGCAGGTAGGAGGCATAATTCCCTACAATGAGTCTTGAAGTTTGGTTAGGAGCTGTAGGGGTAGTGAAGACATGTGAAGCCAAAGGTTGTCATGGTTGCGAGATCAGAGGGAATCAGCTAGCAGGATGGAACTGGTGGTCAGGGTAAGATGCACAAAATTGAGATTATGAAGAATTTATCACTTTTGGCACAACTGCGTTATGCTTATACTGATTTTATAGAAATGGAGGCACAAAGAGGTTAAGTAACTTGCCAGAGTTTCTATGGCTGGTGAGAGGTTGAGCTAGGATTTGAACCCAGGTAGTTTGGCTTCAGAATGAATACTTCAAGCTTTTCAAGAAAAGAGATACCTTTCCTTTAAAACAACTGCAAGACAAAAATCCAGTAGACAATTTGAAAGAGTCACTGTTGTAGACACTGCTGAGACCTAGAGAAGGCAAGCTTGCTAGGAATAGTGCTGTGGAAAATTCAGTGAAAGAAGCTAGTCAACCTAAGGAACCCAAAGACAGAGGAAAGGAAGTCAGGAAAGAAAAGCAAAGGAAACATGGAGGACAGACCCAGCATAGGAGTTCCTGAAGGAGGAAAGGGAGTAAGTGGGGGGAGACAGTGAACTATCTGTGGAGAGTCACTTCCCTGAGCTGAAAAAAAAGAGTATGTAGGATGAGAGGATTCAGTAAGTCACAGGGAAGACTGTTTGGAAGGACATGCCCAAGCATATTTTCAGACTAAAGAAAACTAAGAGGAACTGTTGCTAGCAGAATTATCCTCAAAGAATGGCTAAAGGAAGATATCACATTGTGATTTTGATGGCATTTCCCCAATGACTAATGATGTTGAGCATGTTTTCACATGATTGTTGGACATTTATATATCTTCTTTGGAGAAATGTATATTCAAGACCATTGCTTATGTTTAATTTTTTTTTCTTTTTGTTGTTGAATTTTAGCAGTTCTTTAAATGTATTCTGGATATATACATTCTTTAAAATATAATCTGGATAATATATCTGGGAAAAGATTTTTTTCATTACACAACTTGCAAATTATTTCCCCTTTCCTGCAGGTTGCCTTTTTGTGGTGCACACAAGTTTTTTGTTTTGATGAAGCTCAAAGTATCTAATATTTTTTCTGTTGCTACTTTTGGTGTCATAACTAATAATCTGTTGCCAAATCTAAGGTTTTGAAGATTTACCTTCATATTTTTTCTAAGAGTATTATAATTTTAGCTCTTCAATTTAGGTTTTCAATTTACTGAGCTTTTTTGTATAAGGTATGAGGTAGTGTCCCAACTTCATTCTTTTTTTTTTTTTAAGAGTTTATTTCATTATTTTTAGAAAGAGGGGAAGGGAGAGAGGCAGAGAGATAAAGAGACATCAATGTATGGTTGCGTTTCACCTGCCTCCAGCCACAGACCTGACTGGAGACCTGGTTTGCAACCTGGTTATGTGCCCTGGCTGGGGAATCGAACCTGCGACCTTTGGGTTCGCAGGCCCGCGCCTTAACCACTGTGCTACCAGCCAGGGCTACCAACTTCATTCTTTTATAAATGCAAATCCACTTGACTCAGCACCATCTGTTTAAGAGACTTTTCTTCTCCCATTGGATGGTCTTGGCACCCTTATCAGAAAAAAAAAATCAGTTGGCCAAGATCTATAATTTATTTCTGGATTCTCAACTCTACTCCACTGTTCTATATGTCTATCTTTATGTCATTACCATACTGTTTTGAGTAAGCTTTAAATCAAGAAGTGTGAGTCCTCCAACTTTGTTCATCTTTTTAAGATTGTTTTGGCTATTGTTACTTTCCATATGAATTTTGGGATTAGCTTTGCCATTTCTGAAAGGAAAAATGCCATTAGGGTTTTGGTAGGGGTTGCATTAATCAATTTGGTACTATTGTCATCTTAATATTTAGTCATAAATACACGAATACTTTCATTGATTAAGTGTTCAGTAACTTCTTTCAGCAATGTTTTATCATTTCCAGTTTACTAAGTCTTGCATCTTCCTGGTTATTATTGTTTTTTAAATTTTATTGTTGTTGTATTACATCCATCCCCTTTTTGCTCCCCTCTGTCCCCCTTCCCACCCATCCCCATTCCCCCCAAAGTCAATCCCACCTGTTGTCCATGTCCATGGTTCCTTTATACTAGGTTCTTGTCTAAACTGCTCGTATTTTATTCTTTTTGATGATATTGTAAGTGGAATTGTTTTCTAAGGTTCATATTTGTATGTTTTTTTCCTAATGCATATAAAGATGATTGATTTTTTCCATGTTAATCTTATGTCCTGCTACTTTGCTGCATTTATTTATAGCTATAATACTTTTTTGTGGATTCTTTAGGATTTTCTACATATAAGATTATATCAGGGAAAGGGTGGGTGGGGAGGGGGACAGAGGGGAGAAAAAAAGGGATGGATGTAAGACAACAACAATAAAATTAAAAAAAAAAAATGAACAATAGTGGGAACCATAAAAAAAAAAAAAGATTATATCATCTACAAATAGAAATAATTTTATGTCTTTTGTGACAATTTTGATTTTTTATTTCTTTTTCTTGTCTGATTCCTCTGGCTAGAATTTCCAGTACAGTGTTAAATAGACCAGTAATACAGTTCAACATTGTATGAGACCAATGAAGGCAAAAAGAAACATTGCAAGAGTATGCATGAATAGAAAAAGTCAGGTAATCACAGACACTACGGACAGGTGAGACTGATGTAAAACAACAGTACTTAAAACTCCATGGCAACATATTGGAAACATGGGCTCCATGCAAAAGATAAAATTGTCAGAATTAAACCAAGAAGTGGAAATCTTGAATAAATCAATGACCATACATGTTCCTAAAGAGGCAATTAAAAATATGTGATTGAAAGGAAGTGTGGGACCAAATGGCTTTGTAATTGAATCCCAGTTCTTAGGTAATTCTAATGTCATTGAATCTATTTCAAATTATAGCAATGTGGCCGTATTCTCAATTTATTTTCCAAAGTTAGCATCACTTTGATGTAACATTTAATAATAATAACATAATAATTATAATAAAAGGAAAGGATAAACAAATGATGCTTATCAATGGAAGTATTTTTCAATTAATATTTATAATATCCAAATTATTGATTAAAGGAAGATACTAGCAAAATTGCCCATCCCCCACCAGGAAAAGGAAATCTGATTCCCTATCTCATATTATATACAAAAATAACCTCCTAATAAATTAAATCTTAAATATAAAATAGCAAAACAATACAAATGCAAATGATTATTGAGGACATTTTATTTATACCCCAGGGTTTCAGAAGGCCTTGCTAAGCAAGAACACCTTTGATCTAAGTTGGCAGCTGGAGCTCCATGGAGTATGACATGGGCTACATACATGCAGCTTGACAGATTCCCCCACTGATCTCCTTGCTTTATGACCAAGCTCCAGAATTAGCCAGTGTCCTGTCCATGTGGTATTGGATTGTCCTTTACTTTCTTCTTCTGGACAGGTTGGAGAGATGTGAGCTAACAGTCCCCTCAGCTGGATTTTTAACACCTGAACAATGAGATAGGGGCTTTTGCAGGCATATCACAGACTTCTACCCTTGACCCTTTCCTAAGCAAGCTTAGGGTTGGTTCTGTCTCAAAACCAAAAGAATATTTTTATTTCTCAAACACGAGATGACACAAATCAATAGTTAACTTAGCGAACAACAAGTTCAGAAGTGGGAAATATTTGCAAAAATTAGGATTATGGGCATAAACTAATAAGGTGGAATTTACTAAATTCTTCATTTAAGATTAAACAGGTAAACCAAAAACAAACAAATAATACCCCTCACTCTTATACCCATATTGAGTTATAAAATGTCAGTAATATTAACCCAAGAGTCTCTCTTGGATATTTTTCTAACACAGGTTCAAAACAAGAAGTGAAGTAAATATATACAAATAATTTATCATTTGGGGGGATCCCAAATGACTTTACTATGATGTAGGTCCATGCCAGTAGGCATGAGGAAGACAATATTATTTTCCTCACTTCTTTAGGTACAGGATGAGAAAGGGCAGCATAAAGGTAGCTGGAGGAAAAAACCTTGGGGATTTGGTCTGATCCAACTCTAGAGGCAGCCCACCCTACAAGCACCAGCTGCACCATTACCAACACAGGCAAGCATGGTTACGTTGTTAACAACACATTGTTCAGATTGAAGGAATGGAGACTCACAAGACCCTTCACAGGCTGGAATGTGTGTGCCTTTGGGGCAGTGTCTGAACATGAGCAGGCCCCAGAAGCCCAGGCTGGCCTCCAGGCACCAGCTTTCATGGGCTGCCCTCAGGAAAAGTGCTGCTGTGGTCCATCCTGGGGTGCCATGGTCCTCAGTACATCCACACCAGCTCCTTTTTGCCATGACACTCCCCTGCCAGCCTCTGGGACCAGGTGAGCTTCTGGTGGTCCATAGCACTCAGACTAACACTCAGATCCCTGCAAGTTTTACGCAACACTCCCAGCAGATGAGACTGCAACAAGGCTAATTGATTTGAGTGTAAAGAACAAAGCTCAGAGAGTAGCTTCACTTGAAATTGATTCTGGACCTTCTTAGTCTTCCCCACAGCATATAAAAAATAAAACACCCTTCTTTGTAAAAGAAAACACCTGAAAAGCCTGAAGCTCTGGGAGGAAATGTATTTTCCAGGGAGGCGTCATCTGCTTACTAGCTTCCTACTGAGTGGGCATAGCTGGTTGCTGGTGCTGGCCTGAGGGCCTGAAGAACTTCATGTGATGGCCACAACAACAAAGATTTCAGCAGGGGCTTATATTTGTCGGGATGCTTTGGGATGAAAGAAACAGAAATCCCATTTCACATTGTTTTGGACATGAGGACAGGGCTGGATCTCCAGCCCAGGCAGCAGCGGTCAGGTGGCCCCTGCAGGTGGAGGCCCTGGCCATGCTTCCAGACACCTTCCTGCTGCTTCCCTGTGAGCTGGCCCATGACAGCAGCAGGTCCAGGCCTCTCAACCTGCTGTCAAGACTTCAAAGGAACAGGAAGCAGTTGTCTCTTCCTGCAGCTATTGCTTAAATGTGAAGACATTTTTCTCAGAAATTTCCAGCAAAACTGCCAACAAATCTGTTGGAGGCAGCTACACATCCTTTCCTGCTCACCCAGCTGCAGGTGTATGAGCACCCTCACCTCACCAAGCCATGGTCAGAGGTGATGGGTGGCATGGGGCACAGACTGTCAGGGCAGCCTTGCTTGGAGAAATCACACCTGGGTACTGATGTGGAATCAAGCAACAGATATATTGGGGGAAGGAAAACGAGGAACAGGAAAAACAGGAAGCAGCAAAGGAAGAGATTTTTAGATAAGTTATCTTTGATTTGACATCACAGGGCTGGGTTTTTATCCTAGCTGCTACATGCAGTTACACAATTACACTTCAAAGGAATATTAGCTCATTAATTAAAAGTCCATTATCCAGAAAGAGCTAAATGGGATTATCTATTAGGCCATCTGCTTTATCACCGCCTCACCAGGGACCTCCGGAAAAGTTAACTTCATTAACTCATTCCCAAGAGTTTCTTGGCCAGTTCAGTCATCACATTCTGGCCAGGCTTGGTATGTAAACATTGACTGTTACAGTTTTAATTTAAGTCCAGGTACAATCAGAGTCCAAAGATATGTGCTGCCTTTACGTTAGCTGACCCCACATTCAGACACAGATCTGAAGTAAATCAGTTCAGCCTGGCAGGACAAAGGGCAGGAAAATGGGAGCCTCTCTTCAGACCCATTACATCATGGTCATGTTAAAGGTTTTCTCTTCTGTATTAAAAATTCAATGTATGTTGATTGTAGAAAATGTGGAAAACTCAGAAAAGCACAAAAGGAAAAAAATCTCACAAAAGAGAAGATAGCTTTGTAAATATGTATGGTTATAACTCTAGACTTTTTCTCTATAACATGGAGACATGTAAGTTATACTTTACAAAATTTGAAACACCCTGAATACACTGTGGCCTACACTGTTCAATAAATAATGCAGGGTGTTTCAAAGTCTTAGTGTTGTTTTAGACTTTAATAAAGATAGAAATATAAATTTATAAAATAGCGTAATTTATTTATATTTCCTTTGGACTTATTTAGTTCTTTGTAATTCAGAGTAATACATTTTAACTGTTTTCAAGTATCTCTGACCAAACGTGGCAGATGTTGCCTGAAAAAATAAAAATAAATTAATATTTATTATTCTAAATTCACAAGTGCTTAAAACTGTTGTTAAATATTTTTGTATAATTCAGTTTTATCAGTTTTATAGTATATATTATTAGATTTTTAGCCCTATCTCCCCACATTTCCCCTGATTTAATGTCCTGAGAGAAGTAGTTTAATGGATTTTAAGGAAAAGGACTATTGATGTTTGTTACTAAAGATGTCAGCTCTGAATCCTCCTCTTCCCTCCTAGCTTTGAAATAGGAAAATAAGAAGCTAGGGAAATTCCTGGCCAAGTGGAATGGGGAAACTGAGACAATTAACACTAAACAAGGCCAGTCTGAGCAACTTAGAGACAGCTGGTGAACTGCAAGATTTTATCTCCCCTAACCAAGGACACTTGAGAGCACATGGTTTATACCTCTTCTCCCTAACCAGAGAATAACAGGCTTCACAGACCATAATAAACCACAGGTATCCAGAGAAGAGAGAGGACACCTGACACTGGAACAAAGGGAGGATGTGCGCTGCTACCCTTTAAGTTTCCCCTCCCCTTACTCCAAAGAGAGGCACTTCTGAGCACTCCTTAGAAATCATCCCAAGTCCCCATGTTTTCTCTATATAAACTTGCTTCTGAAAATTCAAGGGATTTTTATCCCTTGATAAATTAGGATTTTTATCCACCACTTTCTCAGGTATTAACAAAAGCACAATTATAATCCAATCCCTATCTTTGCTTTTTGGCTGAGTAGTGACAGGCAGCCTGAGCCTGGGACTTGGTTTCCCTCTGGTTTCAGCTCCCTTATCTGAGGAGCCAGGATGGTGCACTGGGACTTGAAAATGGCCAACTGAAATTATTTTCTAAGAACAGCATGTTATATGCAGGATGTGGTAATATCTTCAAGAGGAGCCTAGGGAAACAGCCAACCCCCTCTGATGATGAATTTCCATTTTGCAATAAAACATGTCTAAACTATTCTCTTAGCTAAATGTAGTCCACATTCCCCCAAGAAACTGAAATGTAAAACTATAGTTTCCCTGAGGTTTTCCTTTCTGCCATCAAATATATCACCAAGGCACAAGAACACTGTAGTGGTTTTTAAAGCCAAATATTACCTTACAATAGAAACTGCTTACAATTGTTTGAAATCTGGGAGCTTGTCACAATGTATGATTAGACTACAATTGCATTGTGATCATAGATATTACACTAAATGTCCTATCTTGGTCAGGTTTTCTTAGCAATTTTTCCCTTTGAAACACATTTTAGCTTGGACTATTCCTAAAACGTTTTTGAGAGGGTTTGGTTCCCCCCACCCCCCCCCCACCCCCCACCGAAAAAAAAGGCAGTCAATAAAAGCAAAACAGTAAGACTACGGAAAGACGATGTAACTATACTAATCATAGAGAATACCTTTACAAAAACTGAATACCAAGTTTGACTCAGAGTTTCTTTGAGCAAAAAGGGGAACAAGTTATGTGGCTTTGCTTGCTCATCAGAAAGGGACAAACACCCTAGTTCCCACTCACTCCTCTGTACAAATTCAGAAAGACACTCATTTTGTGGAGCATTCTGGACCATGAGTGTCACAAGAGATGACTTTTTTCTAATAGTGCTGGGTAACAAGTGGAAAAGTGGGTTTCCTATCTACACTTCTATTAAAAACTTGTCAGGAGGGGTTCCAGCACCAGAAACTGTGTAGCAAGGCTGCCTTAAACCAAGCTGAACAGACTGGTTCCTATAAAACTCTTCCTTTCAGGCCCTTTGCTATGCACTCATGCTTTTGGTTAATCACAGAACTTCTTTTGCTGGTGAAGAACTGCTGCCACCTGACAAAGCCAGGGTGCCACAGAGCAGGGTTTGAGGTAATCTTCCTTAAGATCATTTTCATCAGCCTGGGTTTGGGTCCGAGCTGCTGCTTAGTTGACAATTTAGTGTCACATTCTCAGAGGAGGTCCCAGGGTTTGGCTTTTCTACCAGGCTGGCTGCAGGCAAGGACAAACAAAAGTGATGAATAAAGGGGTAAGCTGGTGATTTTCTGTGAAAGTCCTGACGCCTAATTAGTCCTGAAGCCTAATTAGTCCTCTTGCCTCAAGAGCACTAAGTACCCACAGGGGGGTGGGGGGGAGGAATAAGAAATGAACAGTACATTTGGCAAGGCTTTATCTTTCTTAACAAGAAGCTGATAAATAGTTAAAATTGATAAATCAAGGGGAAGAAAAGCACTGTAACAAATTATACAGTCTCCATCATTAAAACATTGGTTTGTACATGAGTAGACAAACTAATGGAACAAAACAAAAGATCCAGAGAGTCCTAATTATCATGTACAAATTTAGTACATGACAAAGATTGTCAACTCAAACCTGTGAGGACAAGCTGGATTTTTAAGTATGTTTTCTGGGGTATAAAAATAACCATGCATCAAAAAGATTAAAAACAGATTTGTTCCTCACACTGCACCTCACAATAAATCCAGATAAGTAAGAAAATAGGAGAGAGAAGATGGCGACAGAGTAGAGAGCAGTGCTGATGGTGTTCTCTAGTATCAAAGCAGCTAGAGGACAAGATAGGGAACGTGGGACGTCTTCAGGACCCTAGGAATTGGAGCAGGCGGCATCTGGACAACGGGGAGCACGGCCCAGAGGAAGAGGAGGCCAGCAGGACAGTAGGTGAGGTATTGTTGACAGACCAGCCGGCAGGCCAAGGTCGGCTCTGGGCAGGGGCGGCTCTGCCCAGAGGAGCGTGTTTGACTGAGGCAGCTCCCGGGCTCCCTGGCGACTGAAAGTCTCAACAGTGAAGTGCGGGCAGCGAGGGCAAACGCCCTAGGGAACGCGGAATTGAACTCTTGCAGGGGAGGGACTGTGTGAGAGACTCACTCAGGCAACAGGGAGAGGAAGCTCCTCGCGGGGCTAGAGGTGGAGGAGAAGAGTCCTGCTGGAAGCCGGAGCCGGGGAGCGGGAAAGTGCACCGGCCGGGGCGGTTAGAGGGCCGAAAAAGGTGCTGCTGGGCTACCGGGGAAACAGCAGCTTGAAGCCCCTGCAGGGGGGGAAGCCCAGCCCTGCACAACCACACAGGCCCCCAGGCTCTGCGGAAACTCCTAACAGCGAGCCTGCGAGCCAGGAACTAGTAGCAGGGGCAACTGACCGGCCATTGCCGGAGAAAAAGGCCACACAACCCACGCCTGGGAGGGGCTCATCACAGATGCCGCCTAAAGGACTTCTCAGAGAGCTTGGAGGAGTGGTGCTGGCCCTGGAAGGGCGGGACAGTGTAGGCGGACCCCAGACAGTGTTGACAGACAGGGGCGGCCTCCTCTCGGAACTGTGGGGGCAGGACCAGTCGTCACAGGGACCTGCAAAGTTGTGGGCTGCCCTGCAGGGGTGCTGGGTGCTCATCCTGGGCAGGAACCTCCGCCAGGAGTGGGAGGGGGCTCCCTGCGGGCTCCAGAATACCTGCAGCCCTAAAACCCAGCCAGGCTGCGGAAGGCCCAGACTACATGGGGGCAGACACTCAGAATCAGCCCTGAATGTGACAATCAGAGGCCCTACCACACGCCAAGACCAGCTAGAATATAGACTATAGACCGTAAAGTCCTGACCAAGAAAAAGAGGCAGCCTCAGGAAAGGGATTGCTGCTAATCTCAAGCACCTGAGTTATACCGAGAGCAATATGAACTATTAATCCCCAACATATCCTTTGCAAAAGTTACTTCTCTCATATTCTTAATCCCCCCCATACCTCAATCCACCTAAATACCCAAGACCCTCCCCCTACTCTCAAATTAAAGTCTACTCACTCTGTGGCTATAACGCATTCCCAGTCCTCAATCTAAGTATTCCTCCCTTCCCCAGCCACCTAAACCCTTTATTCTTTTCTTCCTTCCTCTTTTTTTTAAAAAATTTTTTCTTTTCCTTTTCTTCCTGGTAAAGCCCACAGGTTCTGGCTTCACCTGGACCAATCAGAAATCATAAAGGGGGAACAGACACCTAAAATCTTTCTTTATTAATATCGATTTCTCTTTGTCTTGTGACTTTCTCCCACTTTTTTTTCTTTCTTTCTCTCTTTCTCTCTTTCTTTTTTTCTCCTTTCTTTTCTCCCTGATAAAACCCTCTGGTCCTGGCTCCACCTGGACCAAACAGAGACCATAAAGGGTGAACAGACACCTAAACCTTTTCTTTATTAATATTGATTTCTCTTTCTCTTGTGACTTTCTCCCTTTATTTCTTTCCTTTTTTTTTTTTTTCCCCTCTGCTAAAAGCCCTCCGGTCCAGGCTCCATCTGGACCAGTCAGGGATTATTAAGGGTGAACAGCCAACTAAACCCTTTCTACTTATTATTATTATCATTTTTATTTCTTTTTTCCTTTTCCATTTTTTTTGTTTGTTTGTTTGGTTTGGTTTTTTGTTTTTTGGGTTTTTTTGTTTGTTTCTTTTTGTTTCTGCTAAAAGCCAACAGGCCCAGAATATAACCAGACAGCCCAAATAAAGGACACACCAAGAACAGCAAGTGGAGAAAATCTGGGAGACGGCGATATTGAACTCTACAAATCTCCTATCACAGAAGGGTGCCCAACTAAGGCAAGGAAGCAAAGCAGGTTAACCCAAGAAAAGAACAAAAATAAATAAATAAATAGCAAGAATAGACACCCAAAATGGGGGGAAAAAGAATCAGTCCATCACCAAAAGGAAAGGAAGAATTCCCAGAAAGAACACAAAATGAAACAGAGGCACCTGGGATATCAGATAAGGAATTCAAAAGAATGATGATAGAGAAGCTCAGTGAGCTCAGCCACATCAAAGAAAACTATAAACAACTCCAGGAGAACTACAAACAACTCCAGGGAAATTACAAAGAACTCCAGGGAAATTACAAAGAACTCCAGGGGAATTACAAAGAACTCCAGGGAAGTTACAAGGAACTTACTGAGAACTACTACAGCATGAAAAAGGACATGGAAACTATCAATAAGTGCCAGGAGGAAATGAAGAATACAATATCTGAATTGAAGAATACAGTAAAAGGAATCAACAGTAGGCTAGAGGAAGCAGAGGACCAGATCAGCGAATTGGAGGATAATGTAGACAAATACTCCAAGACAGTACAAGAGAATCAAAAAAGGCTGAATAAGACTGAAGAGAGGTTAAGAGAGCTGCAGGACAACATGAAACGTAACAACATCCGTATCATAGGGATACCAGAAGGAGAAGAGAAACAAGGAATGGAAAACCTGTTCAAAAAAGTCATGATAGAAAATTTCCCTAACATGATGAGTGAAAACATGAATCCAGTTCAGGAAGCACAGTGGGTCCCAATGAAGATCAACCCAAACAGACCAACACCAAGGCACATTACTATTAAAATGGCTAATTTCAAAGACAAAGACAGAATCCTAAAAGCATCAAGAGAGAAAAGACAAATAACATACAAAGGGGCTCCAATAAGGCTTTCAAATGATTATTCAACAGAAACAATTCAAGCCAGAAGGAAACGGCAAAAAGTATTTCAAGCCATGGTAAACAAAGGCCTGCAACCAAAAACACTCTACCCAGCAAGGCTCTCATTCAAGATACAAGGAGAAATAAGGAGCTTCCCAGACAAAAAAAGACTGAAAGAATACATCTCTACCAAACCAGCATTGCAAGAAATGCTAAAGGGTCTGCTATAAAAAGAAGTAAACAAATAAAATGAAGAAACAGAGAAAGCCAGAGAGGAATACAGACACAAAGGGAAAAAATGGCAATGAATAAGTATCAATCAATAATAACCTTAAATGTAAATGGATTAAATGCACCAATCAAAAGACATAGGGTAGCCGAATGGATAAGACAACATGACCCACATATATGCTGTCTTCAAGAGACCCACCTCAGGCCCTGACTTGTAGCACAGTGGATAAGGCGCCGGCCTGTGAACCCAAAGGTCACAGGTTCGATTCCCTAGCCAGGACACATAACAAGGTTGCAAACCACATCTCCTCTCCGGTCAGGTCTGTGGCTGGAGGCAGGTGAAAAGCAACCATACATTGATGTGTCTCTCCCTCTCTGCCTCTCTCCCTTCCCCCTCATTCTAAAAATAATGAAATAAAATCTTAAAAAAAAAAAAGAGACCCACCTCAGAAAAAAAGATTGACACAGATTGAGAGTGAAGGGATGGAAAAATATATATCAAGCAAATGGACATGGAAAAAAAAGCTGGAGTAGCAATACTGATTTCAGATAAAATAGATTTTACAATGAAGGACATAAAAAGGGACAAAGATGAACATTTCATAATACTTAAGGGAACAATCCATCAAGAAGAAATAACTCTGATAAACATATACGCACCCAACATAGGAGCTCCGAAATATATAAGGAAAATCTTGGAAGACTTTAAGAAAGACATAGACAGCAACACACTAATAGTAGGGGATTTTAATACCCCACTATCAATAACGGACAGATCTTCCAAACAAAAAATCCCC